>SJYC01121521.1:0-19299 GCA_006408675.1 Madoqua kirkii
TTTTCCAGTCCTGTGGCCACTGCTGAGTTTTCCAAATTTGCTGGCATATTGAGTGCAGCACTTTCACAGCATCATCTTTCAGAATTTGAAATAGCTCAACTGGAATTCCATCACCTTCACTAGCTTTGTTCGTAGTGATGCTTTCTAAGACCCACTTGACTTCACACTCCAAGATGTCTGTTTCTAGATGAATGATCACACCATCGTGTTTATCCGGGTCGTGAAGATCCTTTTTGTACAGTTCTTCTGCATATTCTTGCCATCTCGTCTTAATATCTTTTTCTTCTGTTAGGTCCATACCATTTCTGTCCTTTATCGAGCCCATCTTTGCATGAAATGTTCCCTTTGTATCTCTAATTTTTTTTGAAGAAATCTCTAGTCTTTCCCCTTCTGTTCTTTTCCTTTATTTCTTTGCATTAATCGTGGAAGAAGGCTTTCTTATCTCTTCTTGCTATTCTTTGGAAGTCTGCATTCAGATGCTTATATCTCTCCTTTTCTCCTTTGCTTTTCGCTTCTCTTCTTTTCACAGCTATTTGTAAGGCCTCCCCAGATAGCCATTTTGCTTTTTTGCATTTTTTCTTCCCACGGGGATGGTCTTGATCTCTGTCTCATGTACAATGTCACGAACCTCATTCCATAGTTCATCAGGCACTCTATCTATAAGATCTAGGCCCTTAAATCTATTTCTCACTTCCACTGTATAATCATAAGGGATTGATTTATGTCATACCTGAATGGTCTAGTGGTTTTCCCTGCTTTCTTCAATTTAAGTCTGAATATGGTAATAAGGAGTTGATGATGAGCCACAGTCAGCTCCTGGTCTTGTTTTTGTTGACTGTATAGAGCTTCTCCATCTTTGGCTGCAAAGAATATAATTAATCTGATTTCAGTGTTGATCATCTGGTGATGTCCATGTGTAGAATCTTCTCTTGTGTTGTTGGAAGAGGGTGTTTGCTATGACCAGTGCATTCTCTTGGCAAAACTCTATTAGTATTTACCCTGCTTCATTCTGCATTCCAAGGCCAAATTTGCCTGTTACTCCAGGCATTTCTTGACTTCCTACTTTTGCATTCCAGTCCCCTATTATAAAAAGACATATTTTGGGGCTGTTAGTTCTAAAAGGTCTTGTAGATCTTCATAGATCCGTTCAACTTCAGCTTCTTCAGCATTACTGGTTGGGGCATAAACTTGGATTACTGTGATATTGAATGGTTTGCCTTGGAGATGAACAGAGATCATTCTGTCGTTTTTGAGATTGCATCCAAGCACTCCATTTCAGACTCTTTTGTTGACCATGATGGCTACTCCATTTCTTCTAAGGGATTCCTGCCCGCAGTAGTAGATATAATGGTTATCTGAGTTAAATTCACACATTCCAGTCCATTTTAGTTCGCTGATTCCTAGAATGTAGACGTTCACTCTTTCCATCTCCTGTTTGACCACTTCCAATTTGCCTTGATTCATAGACCTGACATTCCAGGTTCCCTTCCTTGGTGGCTGAGGTTAAAGCATCTGCCTCCAATGCAGGAGACCTGGGTTCGATCCCTGGGTCGGGCAGATTCCCTGGAGAAGGAAATGGCAACCCACTCCAGTATTCTTGCCTGGAGAATCCCCTGGATGGAAGAGCCTGGTAGGCTACAGTCCCCAGGGTCGCAAAGTGTCAGATACGACTGAGTGACTTCACCTTCTCCTCATGCAATATTGCTCTTTACATCATCGGACCTTGCTTCTATCACCAGTCACATCGAAAGCTGGGTATTGTTTTTGCTTTGGCTCCATCCCTTCATTCTTTTTGGATTTATTACTCCACTGACCTCCAGTAGCATATTTGGCACCTACTGACCTGGGGAGTTTCTCTTTCAGTATTCTATCAGTTTGCCTTTTCATACTGTGCATGGGGTTCTCAAAGCAAGAATACTGAAGTGGTTTGCCATTCCCTTCTCCAGTAGACCACATCCTGTCAGACCTCTCCACTACAACCCGCCCGTCTTGTGTTGCCCCACAGGCATGGCTTGGTTTCATTGAGTTAGACAAGGCTGTGGTCCTAGTGTGATTTGATTGACTAGATTTCTGTGAGTATGGTTTCAGTGTGTCTGCCCTCTGATGCCCTCTTGCAACACCTACTGTTTTACTTGGGTTTCTCTTACCTTGGGCATGGGGGTATCTCTTCACGGCTGTTCCAGCAAAGCACAGCCACTGCTCCTTACCTTGGATGAGGGGTATCTCTTCCCACCCCCATTCCTGACCTCAGCATGGGATGGCTCCTCTAGGCCTTCCTGCGCCCAGGCAGCCACCACTCCTCAGGCATGGGGTTGCTTCTTCTGGCTGCCACCCCAGGCCTCAGCCACTGCCCCTGGCCCTGGATGCAGGGTGGCTCCTCTAGGGCGCTGTCCCTGGCCTCGGATGTAGGGTGGCTCCTCTCAGCCGCTGCCCCTGACCTCGGACGTGGGGTAGCTCCTCTTGGCCATTCCTGCACCATTCCTGGCAATCTAGGCCGCTGTCCCTGACCTCAGATGTGGGGTAGCTCTTGCCTGCCACCGCCACCTGTGCCAGTGCGCTGGCCATCACTGCCACTTGTCAGCCAGCAATCCCACTACTGGGCATATCTCCTGAGAAAATCATAATTCAAAAAGACACATGTACCCCAACCTTCATTGCAGCACTATTTAAATTGCCAGGGTATGGAAATAATCTAGATGTCCACTGACAGGTGAATAGATAAAGAAGGAGTGGTACTTATTACGATGGAATATTACTCAGCCATAAAAAGGAACAAAATTGGGTCATCTGTAGTGATGTAGATGAACCTAGAGCCTCTCATATAGAGTAAAATAAGTCAGAAAATGAAAACAAATATTCTATATTAACCATGGAGAGGGGATCTAGAAAAGGGATCTAGAAAAATGGCACTGATGAATGTATCTGCCGGGCAGGTAGAGATGCAGACATAGAGAAGAGACTTATGGACACAGGGGTTAAGGACAAGGTGGGAAGAGCTGAGAGCGCAGCACTGACATATGCACACTGCCATGCAGAAGACAGAGAGCCGGTGGGGGCCTGCTGTAGAGGACAGGGAGTTCAGCTTGGGCTCTGTGATGATGTAGAGGGCTAGGATGAGCGTGGGGAGTGGGCGGGAGGCTCAAGAGGAAGGGGATATATGTATACGGATTGCTGATACACATTGCTGTACAGTAGAAAAACTAACACAACATTGTAAACCAGTTCTCCTCCAATAAAGAAGAATAAAAAGAGTATCATACAACTTAGAATGAAAGGACTCTTTATTTTCGGTTTCAAATTTGAATATTCTTCTACTGAGCCTATCAGTGTATTAAGGTACCTATGGTAATACTGTCATTAAAATAAGGATTATGTCAAGTTCAAGGTATAATGATCAGAGTGCTGGAGAACAGAAAGAAAAATGGGCATGGCCTCTGTTCTCAGATGTCCCTGAGAAGATAGCTGTGTGAACAACAAAGGATGCTGTCATGATTGAAACAAGATGGAGTGAGTGTGGACTGTAGTACAGGCTACTGCAGAGGCAGGAGCAAAGACAAAGTCACTTCCGAGGGAAGGAACTCAAAGGCTCCTTCATGCATCAAGAAGAGTGGAACTAGGTCTTGAAGAGTAAGTATAATTTGACAGGTAACAATATTTCCAGTAGAGGGAATAGCAGGAACAAAAGTGAGGAAGTAGCAAGACACTGTGGGTTTATCCCTCGCACTTGCATTCAGTCATTCATCAGTAACTTCTTGACTGCTATAAACGCTGGGCGTACAGCAAGTTAGACAAAGCCCTTGTCTAAAAGGGCTTACATTCTCGAGGTAAACAGAGTAAAATATCAGATAAGCAAATAAGTGAATGAAACTTCAGAGTAGTAAGAATTTTGACTGAATTTAAAGTGTTTTGGACTGAGTGGTCAGGAAAAGTTTAAAGTCAAAGAAACTTAATAGCATCTGCTACAATTAGATTCTCACATTTGACCTTGCAGTCTTTCTCTACATAAGAATACTTGGTGAAAAATATTTATTTTTAACAACAGCAACAAGAGCAAAACAGGCACAATCTTAAGAAGTACCAACCACTATGAAACATTATACAGCTATTTTAAAGAACAAAGTAGAGCTCTCTTTTATGGGTAACTGTGATACACTGCTTAAATAAAGACTAAGTTTAAAAATATGATCAGACTGAGGAAAAAGTCATTTGATTATATCAAGTGTTGTGAAGGTACAGGAAAAAGTACTTTTAAGTACTGTTAACACAGTATAAATTGGCAAATTTTACTACAGAGAATTTGACAGTGTTGCTCTAGTTCATGGGGTCACAAAGATTTAGATACCACGTAGCTACTGTACAACAGTCAACATTAAGAATGCTCATACAATTTGACCAAACATTTTTTTAAAGGAAACACTCTAAAAGATTCTTGTATACTCTGAGTTTTGAGAACATTGAATCTATGGTTTCCATTATGTTAAAACATACTTTTCAAAAAATTTAATGTACCTCTATATTTACCTACTGAACAGAGCACGAAAGATTTTTTCTTCTTCCTATTGAATAATCCCCACTCAACTCTCCCCCAGCTCCTGACCAACTAACTGCTCTGTTGAAATCTTTGAGAATTTTAGTCCCCCTCAGGTTGTTACTTTTCAATGAAGCATAATTACATAAGCTTTGCTACTAGCTCTCCTGGTTCATTTGTTCCCTGGTCTATGTCCTCTTTCAATTCATATTTGTTTTGCCAGGGCACAAGCTGAAATACTTTACAGAGGATATACAGATTAATATGTTTCTGAGTCTTTGCATACTTTTAAATGTCTTATTTTACACTCACACTTAAATGTTAATGTGGCTAGCTATAAGATTTTATTTTCAAAACCAATCTCCCTCAGAATTTGAAATTTTGCCCCACTTGGTATTTCTCATCACATATAATGCAAATCTAATTTACATTTTTTTCTTTGTAGACACTTGGAATCTTTTTTTTTTCTTCTTTAATCTTGGTGTTCTCAAAATTTACGATTTTACACTTAGATTCCTTCACTCATTTGATAAATCCTTTTTGAGCACCTACTATGTGCCAAGCACTTGTTTCGTTTTCTAGGCATGTGACTGTGAACACAACAGGCAAATTATGTGTCTTTTATTATTTAAGCCACTGTAGCTTGGTGGGCTGTTTCAAATTAGTATAGTAGTACACACAGAAAGTGCTTTATAAATAATTTATTTGGTAGTTTCTTCCATTCCACCTCTCTTATTTTTTAAATTTTTATTTTCTCTGGCCACATGGCATGTGGCATCTTAGTTCCCTGACCAGAGAAGAAACCCCTGCCCCCTGCATTGGAAGCACCTAGTCTTAGCCACTGGGCCACCAAGGAAGCCCCTGCATTCTCTTTTTTATATGCTTGAAATGTTTGGAAGACAAAAATATTATGCCTTTTGGACCCATTTTCCACATAACAACTTTTTGTCATTTTTAATCTGTTTTCCTCCATGGAGAGAAGCCTTGACTTGTTAACTCGTTCTTTAGCCGTGTCTATTCTGCTTTTAAACCAACTAAGCTTTAAATTTCTACCAAGGAATTTATACTGGCATAGATATTATTGTTGATTCATGTTGCTGTGTTATGTCTTCTTTTATTGAAGTATAATTGATTTACAATGTTGTATTAGTTTCAGATGTATAATAAAGTGATTCTTTATGATATATATGTCATATATATGATAAACATTTTCTTTTTCAGATTATATTCTATTATAGGTTACTGCAAGATATTGAATATAGCTCCCTGTGCTACACAGCAGGTCCTCATTGTTTATCTATTTTCTATATAGTAGGGTGTATATGTTAATCCCAAAGTCCTAATTTATTCCTCCTTCCCTTTTCCCCTTTCATAGCCATAAATTTGTTTCCTAAGTTTGTAAATCTATTTGTTTTGTAAATGAGTTCATTTATATCACATTTTTTGGATTTCACATAAAAGTGATATGATATGATATTTGTTTTTCTCGGTCTGATTTAAAATAATTAGCATTATAATCTCTAGTTCCATCCATGCTGCTATATATACATTTCATCCTTTTTGTGGCTAATATCCACTGTGTGTGTATACATTACCTCTTCTTTATTCATTCAGCTGCTGATGAGCACTTGGGTTGCTTTCATGTCTTGCCTACTGTCGATGGTCTTGCTATGAACATTGGGCAAAACTATTAGAACTGGTAAATGAATTCCGTAAGGTAGCAGGATATAAACTTACCATAGAAAAATCTGCTGCATTTCTTCACTGTAATAAAATGCAACAGATTTCAATGAAATATCAGAAAGAGAGTGCAAAAACAAACATAAAATCACATCAAAAAATAAAATACTTAGAAAAAACCTGACCAAAGAGGTGAAAGACTTACTTACATGCTGCTGCTGCTGCTAAGTCACGTCAGTCGTGTCCGACTCTGTGCGACCCCATAGAAGGCAGCCCACCAGGCTCCCCTGTCCGTGGGATTCTCCAGGCAAGAGCACTGGAGTGGGTTGCCATTTCCTTCTCCAATGCATGAAAGTGAAAAGTGAAAGAGAAGTCACTCAGTCGTGTCTGACTCTTAGCAACCTCATGGACTGCAGCCTACCAGGCTCTTCCATCCATGGGATTTTCCAGGCAAGAGTACTGGAGTGAGGTGCCATTGCCTTCTCCAACTTACATACTGGGAACTATTAAACACTGATAAATAATTTTGAAGATGATTCAAAGAAATGGAATGATATCTCATGCTCTTGGACTAGAAGAATTAATATGGTTAAAATTGCCATACTACCTAAGCAATCCACAGATTTAATGCAATCATTATCAAAATACCCATGACATTTATCATAGAACTAGAACAAATTATCCTAAAATTTATATGGAACCACAAAAGACCTGGAATTGGTAAAGTGCCCCTGAGGGAAAAGAACAAAACTGGAAGCATAACCATTCCAGACTTCAGACAACACTACAAAGCTACAATAATTAAAACAGTATAGTACTGGCACAAAAGCAGACATATAAATCAGTGGAACAGAACAGATAGCCCAGAAATAAACCCACATATCTACATTCAGTTAATCTATGATAAAGGAGGCAAACTTATACAATGGAGAAAAGACATTCTCTTCAACAAGTGGTGTTTGGAAAGGTGGACAACTACATGTAAATCAATGAAACTGAAAAACTCCCTCACACCATACATGAAAATAAACTCTAAGTGATTTAAATATCTAAATATAAGATATGACAGCATAAAATTCCAAGAAGAGGATATAGGCAAAACATTTTTGGACATATCACAGCAAAATCTTCTTAGATCTGTCTCCAAGATAAAAAATAAACAAATAGGACCTAATCAAACTTAAAAGCTTTCAGACATCAAAGGAAACCATCAACAGAATGAAAAGATGACATATGGAATGGGAGAAAATATTTGCAAAAGATGCAACTGACAAGGGGTCAATATCCAAAATAAACAAACAGCTCCTACAACTCAATATCAAAAAAACAAACAACTCAATCAAAAATGGGAACATCTGAATAGACATGTCTACAGAGAAGATATACAGATGGTGAACAGGCACATGAGAAGATACTCAACACTGTTCATTATCAGAGAAGCGTAAATCAAAACCCCATGAGGTATCACCTACCACTGCTCAGAATAGTTATCATCCAAAAGTCTGCAAATGATAAATGCTGGAGAGGGGTGTGGAGAAAAGGGAACCCTCCTACATTGTTGGTGGGAATGTAAATTAGTACAGCCACTATGGGGAACAGTCACGAGGGTTCCGTAAATTGTGGGGGGGAAGAAAAAAGAAAACGCCTAAAAATAGAGTTACCATATGATCGTATAATCCCAGCCCTGGGCATATTTCTTCAGAATAGAAGAAAATTCTACTTTATGTAATGATACATGCACCTCAGCATTAACTCATTCTTTAGCTGTGTCTATTCAGCCTTGAAGATAACTAATGAGATCTTAAGGTTTCTACCAAAATACTTACATTTGTATAAATACTGTTGCTGATTCATGTTGTTTTGTATGAATTATATTCATCTGCTTTCTTTTTCTCCCATATGCATTATCCTGAATTACAGTTTATAAAACACTTAAGATTATTTTAAAATTATCAATGATTTATAATTACCAAGGCATTTGTTTTTCTTCTGATAACAGCCTTAAAAAATAGATATCATCTCTTCAATAACAATGATAGTTCCTTTATTATTATTTTTTTGTCTACTCAAATAACTAAATTTTCAGGGGTAAAGTAATCTTCTTCTCTGTGAATTTGGTGACTCTCTTTCATAGTGACAGACCTTCTCATGCAATTCTTTACTGTCTCTTCATCTTTGTATTTCAGTTACTGTCTGACCTGTTCCTTTCTTGGATAGTTACCTCGGGTGTTTGTAGGAAAAGAACAGGGCATGTTTTGTAGGTGATTTTGTAGCTATTCTTCTATTCTCTGGTCCAATGCCCCTTCCAAGGGTCATTAACCATATGAGGGACTTCCTCTGTGGCCCACAGCCTACACCTATCCCTTTATGTTGACAGCAAACTGCTATTGTCCCCACTAGCACCTCTGCAGATAAAAGGGGGGCTGATTGGGTTTTCTTCCTCAGAAAGAAATTACCCTTTTATTCATCCCAATATTCAGAAGCCTGATCTGCTTCTCATATTCATTGACTTTTAGGTTCCAGCTCCCTGGGAACCACTCCCACATCTGCAGTGACATTCTCCAGCTTTCTTTTGGGATGTGCCTTTTCATCAGAATTCTTTTTTCCCCCTCTTTCTTTCTGTCATGAATTATTATTATTTTATAACATAATTAAGATTTTAAAAAATACCTCTTCAGCTATTTTAAGAAATTTGGGAAAGCACATGCATATGTTCAGCCAACCATCTTTATCCAACTAACTTCTTTTCAGACTCCATTTAGTTAATTGACAAAGAAAAATATTTTCTGGAAAAAAAAAAAGATTAGTTTTACCTAAAACACAAAGGTCCAAAGTATTATTTTTCACGAAATAATCATATAGATGGTAAGCAAGGCAGGTCAGTTTTATTTTGTTTTATCCTATGCTCATTATTAAACTGTCACCTCAGCCTCAGGTCCACTCTTGATTTCTTCACTTTTTCTGATTCTGGAAGGGGCGGGGAGGTGGTGCAAACCATTTCTCTTCCGCTAGTGGGATCAGTGTTAGGTGTTGACAACAGGGGGCACTAGAGAGAGAGTAGACAGGATAAAGGATGGACACTGTCCTTCTAGGTTATTTCCTGTTCTTGTTTTGATTCCTTTTACTCTCATTACCATCCAACAAAGAGGTTATTCCAGTAGTATAGCTGATTCCAGCAGCACTTTCCCACCACTGACAGGACCCACCTCACTGTGGTTTCTCCCTGGCCCCAGATGCAGCCAGCTGGAACCCCCTCCACAAAGGCCGGGCTCCCACACCTGTACAGCAGCTCAGTGCCTTTCTCGAGGCTCTAACCAGCTCAAATTCCTTTTACTCTCATTACCATCCAACAAAGAGGTTATTCCAGTAGTATAGCTGATTCCAGCAGCACTTTCCCACCACTGACAGGACCCACCTCACTGTGGTTTCTCCCTGGCCCCAGATGCAGCCAGCTGGAACCCCCTCCACAAAGGCCGGGCTCCCACACCTGTACAGCAGCTCAGTGCCTTTCTCGAGGCTCTAACACAGCTCAGCCCCACCCTCTCAGAAGTCTGAGCCCAAGCTCCGTGTCCCTCAGCCAAAATTCCAATTTTTGATAATTCTAAGCTGTTCTCTTAACTTTCTCAGCTCTAGGGACAGTCTGTGAAATCTTCATGTTCCTTTTGCCAGATGTCCAATTCCTGGATGACCATGTTTTATATTAAATTCTCCTGTTAAAATTACTTCTATCACCTAAGTAGACTCTGAATAATATACTTCCCTACCTACCACAGCTGTTTTCAAATGCTTAGTGAGCCTTCTATCTTACTGTTAAAATAACCACTGATTTCATTACATGTGAAAAATATTGCATACTATGTGCTTAATTGAAACACTGAAAAATACATTTAAAGAAAAATGGACATGGTCCCCTCTCTCTCATAATTTCAGAGAAATGAGTTTGAAAAGGTAAACAAAAGCATTTCCATAAAATTTTTCTCTAAAGATTTTCTGAAGCCCCAAAGCATCAAACTCTTTACTAAATGTCTCTGGAAATCTTTTCATCACAGTAAATAAGAGTTATTTCTCTGTCCTAAACTAGGAAAATGTTAATGTCAAATGGATGCTATCAATTGAAGTATAATTGTTTTTATATTTCTTTAACTCGATCTATATTATAAATTTTCTTTTAAATAGGTAGCAAAAAGAGAGCAAAAACTGATTAGATATTTAACAGGTGTATGTTCAATGGATATGAACTTGGGCGAACTCTAGGAGATGGCGAGGGACAGGGAGGTCTGGTAGGTTGCAGTCTATGGGGTCGCAAAGAGTCAGACACAGCAGAGCAACTGAACAACAACAATAGGTTTCTGTTTTATTTTTGTTAAGAATCAATGGATACTAACTAGCTCTTAGCAGTCTGAAAGATGGTAGGTGTGAAAACAGAAAAGACTTCGATGTGGATGAGGCCTAGCTTTTATCCTGATGCCAGATCAGCAGCTCAATCTTAGCCAGTAGCCACATCACCAGTTTTAAGAATCAGAAACCCCAGATGGTGAAACAACACAACATATACAAGACCTGGACTTTTCCATAGCTGACTCACCAAGAAATACCAAATAATCCAGATTTGCGGACTAGACCCACCTGCCTCATGAAAAGGCTGGCTTTTAACGATGTGTCACACATCTTTGGCAAACGTGAGTATATGGAAAAAAGCCCTTTCTAAGGTAATCATGAACTTAAGTAAGGGATCTTGACTGCTAGTGCTGGTACCTTAAATATACACAACTACTGACTGGCAAGCTGGGTATGGAGCAAAAGTGTAAGGAAATGACCGTCACTCTGCCAAGATGATGATCTCACCACCGGGCTGGAGCTGCCAGGCCATTTCAGAGATTTCCCTGAAGAAATACTAGGAGAGCACACAGCCTGGACAGACCGTGCTCTGGAATGATGATGAGGACCTTGTCTGCCTTTTTTATGGAAAAATAACTGGGTGACATATCCTGAAAGAATACTTTAAGAATTTATCTCTAAAATACCTATCTCCTTTCCAATCAAGAACCAGACTTTTATTGTTGCTCAGATAGAAGTCAAGATTTTTTTTTAAACCTAAGATTTATTTAAGACCTAAAAGAGACTCTCAGAAAACTATCTCCCCCCAAATTATTCTTTGCCAAAAGTTCTTGAAAATGTAGACTTTGTAACATGTTTTAATTATAGCTTCATTTTTATCATTGTCTTCTGAGAAAAACAAACCAAGGATATGAACTTCTGATCACTCATCTTACCATAAGCTGGAAAAGAGAATATATTATTCACTCAATAAATATATTGATCACCTTTTACATGAGAGGCACTTATCTAAGCACTAGGTGAGCCTACCCAAGGCTTATAAAGACAAATACTTTCTGGTTTTCATTCTCTTATATTATTTAAATAGCAACTGCTTTCCTTTTCTTAGTGTAGTGGTGGTTAGCTAGCAGGAGAAACAGATACGTAATGGTCAATAAAGAGCAAGTCACTTATTTAAAATAGTTGAAACACAGGCAGAGAGGAGGGTATAACTGAAGTAAACTCAGTTAAGTTTAACATTTTTTTTTCAATAAAATCACTATGTTACATTAGAACTAAATGTACATGTCTTACTCACCGTTATTGCTTATATCCCACTCCATTCCTTAGATTCACTTATTCTTTTGCTGGAGTCCATCCTTTTGTAGTTCTCTCAGCAAGAATCTGTAAGAGATAAATTCTATTAGATGCTGTCCAAAACTATTATGGGCTTCCATGGTGGCTCAGCTGGTAAAGAGTCAGTCTTTATATGTAGGATACCCGGGTTCAATTGCTGGGTCAGGAAGATTCCCCTGGAGAAGGAAATGGCAACCCACTCCAGTGTTCTTGCCAGGGAAATCTTACGGGCAGAGGAGCCTGGCAGGCTAAAGGTCACGGGGTCACAAAGAGTCAGACACAACTGAGCAACGAACACTAAAACTGTTTCATCCTTACTTCTGAATGACAATTTTAGTGCTATACCATGCCTCAGGATGTGAATCCTTTTCCCTCAGCATTTAAAGAGTTTTATTCCACTAACTTCAAGCACACGTTATCATACACATATGGGAAAAAAAAAAAAAAACTACTGCACAATTGCCCTCATCTCACATGCTAGCAAAGTAATGCTCAAAATCCTCCAAGTCAAGCTTCAACAGTAAGTGAACTGTAAAATTCCAGATGTTCAAGCTGGGTTTAGAAAAGGCAGAGGAACCAGAGGTCAAACTGGCAATATCTGCTGGATCATAGAAAAAGCAAGAGAGTTCCAGAAAAACATCTACTTCTGCTTTATTGACTATGCCAAAGCATTTGACTGAGTAGATCACAACAAACTGTGGAAAATTCTGAAAGATATGGGAATACCAGACCACCTGACCTGCACCTGAGAAATCTGTATGCAGGTCAAGAAGCAACAGTTAGATCTGGACACGGAACAACAGACTGGATCCAAATCAGGAAAGGAGTACATCAAGGCTGCATATTGTCATCCTGCTTATTTAATTTATATGCAGAATACATCATGCAAAATGCGGGGCTGGATGAAGCACAAGCTGGAATCAAGATTGCTGGGAAAAATATCAGTAACCTCAGATATGCAGATGACACCACGCTTATGGCAGAAAGCGAAGAACTAAAGAGCCTCTTGATGAAAGTGAAAGAGGAGAGTGAAAAAGTTGGCTTAAAGCTCAACATTCAGAAAACTAATATCATGGCATCTGCTCCCATCACTTCATGGCAAATAGATGGGGAAACAATAGAAACAGTGACAGAATTTATTTTGGGGGGCTCTAGAATCACTGCAGTTGGTGACTGAAGCCATGAAGTTAAAAGATGCTTACTCCTTGGAAGGAAAGCTATGACCGATCTAGACAGCACATTAAAAAGCAGAGACACTACTTTGCCAACAAAAGTCTGTCTGACAGTCTAGGCTATGGTTTTTCCAGTAGTCATGTATGGATGTGAGAGTTGAACTATAAAGAAAGCTGAGCGCTGAAGAATTGATGCTTTTAAACTGTGGTGTTGGAGAACAGGGTGTTTGAACGGGTTATGGCTGGGGGGCAACTAGAGGCAAAACCTAGGCCATGGGCTCCTCACCCAATCATGAAATTAATGGACAGTATGGACAGAAGCAAGTGCTTTCTATTTCACTCAAAAGTGTCATACAGGGTGGTGGTGTTGCTATACTGTATTTAGGACTGACTGAATTTTTGTATCTAATATTTACAACTTAGGTCACTATGTGAGGATCTAAGTCTTTCTTTGATTCAGAAGACACTGTCTCATTTCTTAAAATCTAGCCTCTTTCCCATTGCCACATTTCTTAATTTTGGAACATATATTATGTCTATGTTAGAATTTCTCAATCTACTTTATGATTTAGGTCTTTAATTTCATTTTCACTTTTTTCTCAACTTTCAGAGTTTTGCTCTGGTCTTCAACTGATTACCACTTTGATTATGTTCATCTATTAATTAAGATATGACAGTAATTTTCAATTCTAGAATCTCTAATTTGTTCTGTTTTGTTTTCCCTGTTCTTCAGTCACAATTGTCTATAATTCATAATTACCTTTTGTTATTTTAAAAATATTGCTTATTCCTTTATCAGGCCTCCCAGGTGGCACAAGTGGTAAGGAACCTGTCTGCCAATACATGAGATACAAGAGATACAGGGTCAATCCCTGAGTCTGGAAGATCTCCTGGAGGTCATGGCCACCCACTCTAGTATTCTTGCCTGGAGAATCCCATGGACAGGGATTGCACAGAGTCAGACACGACTGAAGTGACTTAGCATGCAAGCACACATGAATTCCTGAATCTCTTTTAAGATTTCAAAGATACTTGTTTTTAAAATCTGTTTTGGAAGATTGTCTTAATATATGTATTTCACTGAATGACAGTTCACCTGCTTACTGAGTTCATCAGCCATCTTTCATGAAGTTTTGTTTTCCTCTTCTTGGGTAAGACTCCTCTCTCCTTTTGCTCATTGTCATAGTGATAGAGCATCTAAATACTACATCTGAATACTAGAGCCGGTAGCCTTTCCCTTCTCCAGGGGATTCTCCCATCCCAGGGGTCGAAGCCAGGTTTCCCACATTGCAGATGGAATCTTTACCAACTGAGCCACCAGGGAAACTCCATATACTTCAAGTATATGTTTAAGATATTTTTTCAATATTGTTAGATTGAGGAAGGTGGATAATACATCACTCAACAATACCACTTTAATCAGAATATAGATTTCTAATCTATTATTTGTTAGGCCAGGAGGTACTCAAAAATATTTTATCTATTTGCAAAGTTAGCATTCGGAAATTTTTCTGAAAGACCAATGTTTCTAATTACACAGTTCAGAGATCGGCAAGCTGTGGCCTAATCCAAACTGCCACTTCATTTTTAAGGATCATCAGCTGGCAATTGTTTTCACATTTTTGAGGAATTGTGGGAAAAAAAAAAGGATGTGCACTAAAGACCATACTTTACATACTTTACCCTTTACAGAAAATGTTTGCTGACCCTGATACAGTCTATCTTTGATAGAATTTTAGGTTCACAGGAAAATTGAATGGAAGGTACAAATATTTTCCATAGACTCCCCACCTCAACACATGCATGCTGCTGCTGCTGCTGCTAAGTCACTTCAGTCATGTCCAATTCTGTGCGACCCCATAGATGGCAGCCCACCTGGCTCTGCCGTCCCTGGGATTCTCCAGGCAAGAGCACTGGAGTGGGTTGCCATTTCCTTCTCCAATGCATGAAAGTGAAGTCGCTCAGTCATGTCCGACTTGCAGGGACCCCATGGACTGCAGTCTACCAAGCTCCTCTGCCCATGGGATTTTCCAGGCAAGAGTACTAGAGTGGGGTGCCATTGCCTTCTTCCAACACATGCACAGTCTACCTCAATACCAGCATACTCACTGGAGTGGTGGACAAGTGTATAGTGATACGCATTCATCATCACAGGATTATACAGAGTAGTTCCACTGCCCTAAAAATCTTCTTTGCTCTACCTATTTATCCCTCTCTTCCCACTGGGAACCACTGATCTTTTTACTGTCTCCATAGTTTTGTCTTTTCCAGAATGTCATATAGCTGGAATCCTACCTATCCAAGCCTTTTCAGACTTGCTTATTTCACTTAGTAATATACCTTTAGGGTTCCTCATTTCTTTTCATGGCTTGATAGTTCATTTATTTGTAGCACTGAATAATATTCTATTGTAAGAACCACAATTTATTTATCCATTCACCTTGGAAGGAACCCTAGGTTGTTTCAAAGTTCCAGGAATTCTAAAACTGCTCTGAACACCTATGTGCAGGACATGTTTTCAGCTCCTTTGGGTAAATACCAAGGAATGTAACTGCTGAATCACATGGAACAAATATATTTAGTTTTCTGTAAGAAACCAACAAACTGTCTTCCAAAGTTGCTGCACTATTTTGCATTCCCACCAGCAGTGCATGAGAATTCTGGTTGCTCTATGTCCTCTTCAGATTCAGGTTCTGGATTTTGACCATTTAACAGATGTGAAATGATATTTCATTGTTTTAATATGCATTTCCCCGATGACACATGATGTTGAATATTTTCTTCACATGCTTAGTTGACATCTGTTCCTTCTTTGGTAAGGTATCTATTAAAGTCTTTGGCCTTTTTAAAAATCAGGTTGTTGGATCTTATTGTTAAATTTTAATATACTTTGTATGTTATGGGTGGCTTCCCAGATGGAACAGTGGTAAAAAAAATCCACCTGCCAATGAAGGAGATCCAAGATATGTAGGTTTGAAACCTGGGTTGGGAAGACCCTTTGAAGTAGGAAATGGCAACCCACTCCAGTATTCTTGCCTGGAAAATTCCATGGACAGAGGAGCCTGGCAGCTACAGTCGAGAGGGTCACAGAACATCAGACATGACTCAGTGACTGAGCAGAGATATTTTGGATAATATTTGTTTATCAGACATGTCTTTTGCAGATATTTTCTCCTGGTTTGTGGCTTATCTTTTCATTCTCTTCATAGTGTCTTTCACAGTGCAGGAAAAAGTTTAATTTCAATGACATCCAATTTATCAATTCTCTATGAATTTTCCTTGATATTATATCTAAAACTTAAGGTCATCTAGATTTTCATATGTTATCTCTAGGATATTTACAGTTTTGCATTTTACATTTAGGTCTACGATTCATTTTGAATTAATTTTGTGAGGGATGTAAGGACACATCTAGATTTATTTTTTGCCTGTGGATGTCCAGCTGTTCTAGTACCTTTTGTTGAAAGACTGTCTTTTCTCCATTATATTACTTTTGCTCTTTTGTAAAAGATCAGTTGACTGAACTTATAGCAGGGGCTATTTCTGGGCTCTCTATTTTGTTCAATTGATCTATTTGTCAATTCTTTCACCAATATCACTCCTTATCAATCACTGTAGCTTATAGGAAATTCTTAAAGCCAGGTAATGTCAGTCCTCCAACTTTGATCTTTTCCTTTAATGTTGTGTTGACTATTCTGGGTCTTTTACCTTTCTGTATAAGCTTTAGAGTCAGTTTGTCAATATTCACAAAGTAACTTGCTAGGATTTTTATTAGAATTACATTGAATCCAAAAATCAAGTTAGGAAGAACTGACATCTTCACAATACTGAGTTTTCCCACCAATAAGCATTGACTCTTTCTAAATTTATTCTTTGATTTCTTTCATCAGAGTTTTTTAGTTTTCTTCATACAGATATTGCACATATTTTATTGTATTATTTCTAATTATATACATATAATAATAAAATGTAAAATATAATAATTTCTAAATACTTATTTCTAAGTATTTAATATTGGGGGAGCTATATGGCATTTAGTTTTTAATTTCACATTCTACTTGTTCACTGCAGGTATATAGAAAAGCAATTTACCTTTGTATATCAACCTTGTATTCTACAACTTTGCTAATTTAGGTGTTGTAAGTGGTTCTGGATAGTCTTTATTAAATTGAGGAAGTTTTCCTCTTTTCCGAGTTTAATCAGAAATTTATTATGAGTTGATGTTGGATATCATCTAAGTTTGTTCTGCATCTATTGATACCACCTTAATGATTTTATTTAAAAAATCTGGAGTGATGCTTAGGAATTTATCTTTTTCATTAGAACCTCAAATCATTCTGATTCCTCTGAGATACCCTGTCCTAAGGAGTTAATACATTATACTGGCTTTAGGGACACTTCGAGATCCACCAAATTAAATCTTCTGAAAATGATTACAACTGAGTCTAATCAGCTGAGCGTTGTCATGGATTACAGAGTCATGTGCTAATAGTCAAGCATTCCCTATATATAGGTGCAGTCTCTTTCCTTTGACCAAAACTAAGGCAATAAGTTACCGGTTTTCATTTTTTCTCACACTGTTGAAATTTTAAACTATTTTCTTCTCTTGGTGTAGCAATATAGACAGAAGAGAGAAAGGGGAAATTACTTGCCGAAACGAATGAGTCACCAAATCAAGAATGTTTGAAAACCACAGACAGGTGAATCCCAGTTAAAGTGAATCCAATAGACCTAACTTAAGATTCCTTTCAATAAAATAACTAAGTTCTATATTAAAATTAAAAATAACCAAAAGCTACATTTGCCCAGTTATAGTTTGGATAGCAGCCTAGTTAATAAACATGCTTCCAATTCTAGATGATGGAGCCCTGACGCTTGCTTATTTCATAGTCTAATTCTTGGCATTACAAACCCCTGAAAATTTTCAGCCCAAACAGAAATATTTCAGGGCAAATTTACATCTCTTTTTTAACATAAGTTCAAATCAATTCAGTCACTCAGGTGTGTCCAACTCTTTGTGACCCCATGAATCGCAGCACACCAGGACTCCCTATCCATCACCAACTCCCGGAGTTCACTCAGACTCATGTCCATTGAGTCAGTGATGCCATCCAGCCATCTCATCCTCTGCCGTCCCCTTCTCCTTCTGCCCCCAATCCTTCCCAGCATTAGAGTCTTTTCCAATGAGTCAGCTCTTCGCATGAGGTGGCCAAAGTACTGGAGTTTCAGCTTTAGCATCATTCCTTCCAAAGAAATCCCAGGGTTGATCTCCTTGCAGTCCAAGGGACTCTCAAGAGTCTTCTCCAACACCACAGTTCAAAAGCATCAATTCTTCAGTGCTCAGCCTTCTTCACAGTCCAACACTCACATCCATACATGACCATTGGAAAAACCATAGCCTTGACTACATGGACCTTTGTTGGCAAAGTAATGTCTCTGCTTTTGAATATGCTATCTAGATTGGTCATAACTTTTTTCCCAAGGATTAAGTGTCTTTTAATTTCATGGCAGCAATCACCATCTGCAGTGATTTTGGAGCCCCCTCAAAATAAAGTCTGACACTGTTTCTACTGTTTCCCCATCTATTTCCCATGAAGTGATGGGACCGGATGCCATTCATTTTCTGAATGTTGAGCTTTAAGCCAACTTTTTCACTCTCCTCTTTCACTTTCATCAAGAGGCTTTTGAGTTCCTCTTCACTTTCTGCCATAAGGGTGGTGTTATCTGCATATCTGAGGTGATTGATATTTCTCCCGGCAATCTTGATTTCAGCTTGTGTTTCTTCCAGTCCAGCATTTCTCATGATGTACTCTGCATAGAAGTTAAATAAGCAGGGTGACAATATACAGCCTTGACATACTCCTTTTCCTATTTGAAACCAGTCTGTTGTTTCCATGTCCAGTTCTAACTGTTACTTCCTGATTTCTCAAGAGGCAGGTCAGGTGGTCTGGTATTCCCATCTCTTTCAGAATTTTCCACAGTTTATTGTGATCCACACAGTCAAAGGCTTTGGCATAGTCAATAAAGCAGAAAGGGGTAAGAAAGCTTCTAAAATTGTTTACAGAGCTAGTTTTCAAATATGTGAAGGCCATGGGTGACTTTCAGTTGGTGATGAGAAAACATCCTTAACGCCTTTCTCTCCTTGGAGGCAGGATGGGGCTTGGGGTGGGGGGACAGGGTGTGTGTGTGTCCCCCAGCCCCCAGGAACTAACTGTGCAGAAACACAGGTGGAAATTTTCATACACA
>SJYC01121522.1:0-16285 GCA_006408675.1 Madoqua kirkii
TGACTTTCAGTTGGTGATGAGAAACATCCTTAACGCCTTTCTCTCCTTGGAGGCAGGATGGGGCTTGGGGTGGGGGGACAGGGTGTGTGTGTGTCCCCCAGCCCCCAGGAACTAACTGTGCAGAAACACAGGTGGAAATTTTCATACACAGAGAGAGTGGCTCAAGGAAGGAATGTAAAAGGAGGTCTTGTAAGAGTTTCCTGTCTGGGGTTCTAATCTGATTTGTTGATATGAATGTAGTGACAACACCTGACTATTTTTCAAAGCCTGGAGACAGCATGATCCCTTCCTGTCTGAGTCTCAGTCCACAATCATGCTGAAACTCTATTTTGTGTTACAGAACGTAAGGGATATGTTTCACCATGAAGAAAGAAAAGTAACTCTCTTTGCTATTCTTTATCTAGCTACCAATTTCTCTCTCACAGCTGAATATAGAATATATTTTCCACTTTAAAAAACTCACCCGTTAGAAATTTTATTTTTATTCATTGTGGCAGAGAAGATAAAAAGTGATTAGAATTTCTCTCCTGAGGCTGGGATCCTGGTTACAACTGACAAGTCTGTACTCCAGTAGAAATAAATTCTTAAATGATTGTTGCCTTGCTGGTTTCCTGTACAACACAAACCATGAACCTAGTTATTTAGAAAAACTGAAATATTTCATTACCTCTATCTAAGTTACACTCTTGGCAAAGCAAAACTCTCCTGTCACCAAACAAGGACATTTCTCCTCCTTCTCAGACTATGGGTTATGGAGGCAATAAGTAAGACTTCCCTCTGATCCTGGTTTCAAATGAAAAACTGGAGCCATGATGTCTGGTGTTAGTCCTCTGGAAATGATGGTGCCACCTGTTTCTCGTTACCAAAATCACAAGGCTATAGCCTAAAAGTCGCTGATGATTTTACTAACTCCTTTTGATTACCGTTGAGGTTGCTCTTAATTTTTCCAGATCAACTTTGTGTGTGTGTTTCTGTGTTTGTTTTTGAGGTGTCAGAGGACTGCAAAGCTCTCAGGTGGAGCTTCACCTCATGCAAATGACAACTTGTGATTTTGATGCCATTAGTCCTTTTTTTTTTAATTTAAAAAATTTTTTTAATACTTTATTCTACGTTACAATACTGTATTGGTTTTGCCGTACATTGACATGAATCAGCCACAGGTGTACATGATCTCCCAATGCCGAAGCCCTCTTCCATCTCCCACCCCATATCATCTCTCTGGATCATCCCGTGCACCAGCCCCAAGTGTCCTGTATCCTGTATTGAACATAGACTGGCGCTTCGTTTCTTATATGATAGTATACATGTTTCAATGCCATTCTCCCAAATTATCCCACCCTCTCCCTCTCCCTCAGAGGCCAAAAGTCTGTTCTATACCTCTGTGTCTCTTTTGTTGTCTCATCATTACTCTCTTTCTAAATTCCATATATATGTGTCAGTATACTGTATTGGTGTTTTTCTTTCTGGCTTACTTCACTCTGTATAATCGGCTCCAGTTTCATCCATCTCATTAGAACTGATTCAAATTTTTTCTTTTTAAGGGCTGAGTAAATACTCCATTGTGTATATGTACCACAGCTTTCTTATCCATTCATCTGCTGATGGCATTAGTCCATTTTTATGATTGATTCATCCTTGAAAGTAAGCATCTGCGGTGACAGAGCAACAAACACTGAAAAAGCCTGCCCAGGTTGTGGTTGATGTTGTCGCTTAGTCACTCAATCGTGTCCGACTCTTTAAGACACCAAGGACTGTAGCCCACCAGGCTCCTCTGTCCATGGGATTTTCCAGGCAAGAATACTGGAGTGGGTTGCCATTTCCTTCTCCAGAATTTTTTAATACTTTATTCTACGTTACAATACTGTATTGGTTTTGCCGTACATTGACATGAATCAGCCACAGGTGTACATGATCTCCCAATGCCGAAGCCCTCTTCCATCTCCCACCCCATATCATCTCTCTGGATCATCCCGTGCACCAGCCCCAAGTGTCCTGTATCCTGTATTGAACATAGACTGGCGCTTCGTTTCTTATATGATAGTATACATGTTTCAATGCCATTCTCCCAAATTATCCCACCCTCTCCCTCTCCCTCAGAGGCCAAAAGTCTGTTCTATACCTCTGTGTCTCTTTTGTTGTCTCATCATTACTCTCTTTCTAAATTCCATATATATGTGTCAGTATACTGTATTGGTGTTTTTCTTTCTGGCTTACTTCACTCTGTATAATCGGCTCCAGTTTCATCCATCTCATTAGAACTGATTCAAATTTTTTCTTTTTAAGGGCTGAGTAAATACTCCATTGTGTATATGTACCACAGCTTTCTTATCCATTCATCTGCTGATGGCATTAGTCCATTTTTATGATTGATTCATCCTTGAAAGTAAGCATCTGCGGTGACAGAGCAACAAACACTGAAAAAGCCTGCCCAGGTTGTGGTTGATGTTGTCGCTTAGTCACTCAATCGTGTCCGACTCTTTAAGACACCAAGGACTGTAGCCCACCAGGCTCCTCTGTCCATGGGATTTTCCAGGCAAGAATACTGGAGTGGGTTGCCATTTCCTTCTCCAGAGCATCTTCCCAACCCAGGTCTCCACGGTTACTGCACTGCCAGTGGATTCTTTACCACTGCACCACCTGCAGGGAATCCCTCATCTGTTCTTCAAGCACCATTGCTGCTAGTATTGGCCCTTACTTCTATCACTCTCTATTTCCTTTTAGCCAAGTTCTAGTATCTGACCAACTCATTTGAGGCTTTGAAATGACCATGCATTTTTTGACTCTCTGCCTAATAGCAAGAGTGTAATAATCTCTCTGGCTGCAGCAGAACTTAGTTTCATTACGATGTGTTCATTATTTCTACTTCTTAAAAATTATCTAAGGCAGGGATCCCCAACCTCCAGGATCTAGTGCCTGATGATCTGAAGTGGAGTTGATGTAATAGTAATAGAAATAAAGTGCACAATAAATGTAATGTGTCTGAATCATCCCGAAACCATCCCCCACCACCAGATCCATGGAAAAATCCTCTTCCATGAAACTGGTCCCTGCTGCCAAAAAGGATGAGGACTGCTGATATAAGGCAAGGATGAACAAACTACTGCCCACAGGCCAAATTCAGGCCACCACCTATTTATGTAAACAGCTTTACTGGAACACAACCACGCTCATTCTTTACGCATTTTCCTGGAGCTGTTTTCTTGTGACAATAGCAGGGTTAAGTAATTGCAATAGAGACCATATGGTAAACAAAACTTAAAATATTTACTATGCCTTTATAAAAAATGTTCACAGACTCCTGATTGAGGGTACTGACACTATTTAGGATTTTCTCTTACTTTCTGGGTGACCTTTTGACAACTCAGTTTTCTCATCTATAAATTGGGGATAGAAATAGACCTCACTCACAGGAATGTGAAGAAACTAGGTGCTGCATGGAAATATTCAGTAACTGTTAGTATTGTTGGGATTTGCTGTCTTACCTAAAGTTACCAATTTGAACTAGTTTTGTGAATCAGTTCATGCAGAGAATAAGCGCTTTCAAATCTAAGTTCAATACATATAGCACAGGTCATTATTTATACTATATTAAGCAAGTTACTGTACCTTTTTTAATCTATGTATATCATAGAAATAATAAAAACTATCACAGAAGGTTGTTGTACACATGGTAAATATCCCCTTCCAATGTTTCCCAATGTCCAACTAAAAAGACAGCAAAGTAAAAAGCCCAAATTCTACAAAGTCAGAATTTCAGTGAAAACATGAAGCAAGTGAGAAATGCCAAGAACTATTAGCAAGCCAGAAAGCAGAACCTTAAGAGTGAACTAGTTAGAAAAAGCTGCAAGCTGAATGTGGACAGTGTGAAGAAGTGAAAGTCACTCAGTCCTGTCTCACTTTTTACGACCCTGTGGACTGTAGTCCCCAGGCTCCTCTGTCCATGGGATTCTCCAGGCAAGGATACTGGAGTGGGTTCCCACGTCCTTATCCAGGGGGTCTTCCTGACCCAGGAATCAAACAACGGTCTCCTGCATTGCAGGAGGATTCTTTACCAACTGGGCTATCGGGGAAGCCCCAAAAATGTGCACAGTGGTGGAGGATAAAAAGAAGCCAAGCCACACACTGCAAGAACATTAAAGGACTGAGGGAAGGGAGGAATGAGGATCTCACAGATAAACAGTCTTTGTTCAAGAAGCAGTTCGGGCACTATTTCACCTCTCCTGTTCTGTCCTAAGACTGAAGTCTGGAATGACTGACCCGGAGGGACTCTGACCTCAGCATACAGCAGTGATGTTCACAAGGAGAGGCTGTCATGCTGAAAACAGGGGGATTAAATACAAGTGTCCATGTACCTCGGAAGAGTCTCACCCTCCTTTCCTCCTTGGCGCTGAGAAATGTCGACGACAGCCTTAGTTCCCTAGGAGGTGAGCAGAGACCTCCGTAGAGATACGTCCTGACTCATGAAACATAGCGGGTATAATTGCACACTGTTACGCTGCTGTGCGGCTCAGCAGCCAACCAAGCCTCCAGTGGATTCCTGGTACCTTGGGCTCAAATAAGAACAAACAGCAAATGCCCAAAGACGTTGAAATAAAATGTCTCACACCAACACCACCAAGACAGACAAAAGTTACAGAGCATGGTGGAAACAACATTTCAAAGAAACAAAAACCCAAAGCTACCAGAGAAGACTCCAAAACTACTCTTAATTAGTACCCTTGGCAAGAAAAGAAATACACTTATTCCCATCAAAGACCCAGAATTAGCAAAATGCCAGCCTCCAAAACAATGAATAACATTCAAAGTGTTCATTGTGCATGTAAGAACAGCTCATGAACTCAGAACTTTCAAATTAAAGACTGATATAAAGCTCAGGGGGATGATGCCACAGAATTACTTATAATGTGAAAATGAGGACGTTGGGTATTACAATGGGTATCTCCAGGCAGCAGGGAATTTGGTGAAAAGTCATTATCCTATGCCAACTTTAGGAAGGTGACTTAAACGTTTCTTTTATGACTACAAGAGGCATTTACAAGAAATAGCCTAAGTTTCACTTATGTTCGTGAAACGTACTAGATTTAGTTTTGCTTCCATGACTTAAATAGTATCATCTGGCCAGGGAATACTCAAGTCCCATCTCTGTTTTGTACTGATATTTAATTTTAGCACAACCATTAAGATAAAACAGTATGCTATTAAGAAAAAAAGACATAGGTATGAAAATAATAGTACCTAGAAACTAAATATATGATGGAAAAACATTTAAAAATTAAAAGAATACCAGCTATACTTTAATAAAAATTTAAAAAGCAAAAGAAGTATTGGAAAATAAGGTAACTTTTATAGGACAGAAAAAAAATTATGAAAAATTTAAGGGAAGAATCAGAATTAGAAGATGAATTTAGGAAGATTCATTACCTGATTAGGTATCTGAGGAAAAAATGACAGATAATTGAAAGGAGGAAAATTCAAAGGAAGTAATACTTGGAAATTTCCCAGAATGAAATGGAAGATCTATTAAATCCCTAGCAAGATGAATGAAGAAAGTCTATGCTGAGATGTGACAAAATGAAATTTCAGAACACCAGAGACAAGGGAAATCCTTGACATTCCTAGTGAACATCGAGACCTTCAGTGATAAGGAGACAGATGACCAAGGTTGATGGAAGATCATAACAACAGACTTCTCAACAAAAGTGTATTGTTGTTGTTTGGTCACTAAATCCTGTCCAACTATTTTGCAACCCCATGGACTACAGTCCACCAAGCTTCTGTGTCCATGGGATTTCCCAGGCAAGAATACTGGAGTGAGTTGCAGTTTTGTCCTCCTGGGGAGCTTCCCAACAGAGGAATGGAGCTTGAGTCTCCTGCTGGGCAGAGGGAGCCTTTAGCACTGAGCCACTGACAATGCTGGGAGCTAAAAGAAAATGAAGACATGCTTCCAACATCTTGGAGGAAGTGGATTTTTCACCAGAATTCTCTCCTTAGACAAACTGTCATCTAAATGCAAGGATAAAGACATTTCAGGAATTCAAATTTAAAAACACAAAACCAAAACAAACTTCTCCTAAGTTCTTTCTTGGCAATTGATGGGAGGACACGACACACAGGAAAAAAAAAAATAAAAAGAAGAAACAATAAAAGAGGGCAATGGACTTTCAGGAGCACTCTGGGTAGAAGACAGCGTTGCATAATAGATTTTAAATTTTCCTGAATTACCCCTAAAGAAAAATCAAATAGAATAAATGAAACAAAAACAGAATGGACAAAACCTACAACAAACCCCACAACGCATCTTCCACCATCAAGAAATATGAATGGGTGGGGAGGGATCACTGAAGTAGTAAAACTTGAGTTTTATCAACAGCAATGTGGGATGAAACATACTGGAAAGTGAGGTGAGGTGGGAGAGACACAGAAATTTCTAATTGCCTTGAGAACCAGAAGAACCAAACACTCAAAGTTTCTATTTGTTTCCTAGTCTAAAATTTGTTAATAACTTCCTTCCTCTCCCTCTTCCTCTTCCTTAGCATCTAATTCAAAGGAATGTCTCTTTACTTTCAGGAATGCTTGAAAGCAATTATCAGGCTTATGCGACTTTTTCATACGTAAGCATTTCTCTCCCATCATTAGTAAATCACATTAACTACATTGTTAGAGCACCAGACTTTAAAAAAGCTACCATAATCCCATAACTTGAGAACATTCATGTAATTTACAAAGTCAAAACGTTTTGAGGGACTTCTCTGGTAGTCCCGTGGCTAAGACTCTGAGCTCCCAATGCAGGGGACCTGGGTTCAATCCCTGGTCAGGCAACTAGATCTCACATGCCTCAATTAGGAGTTCACAGGATGCAACTAAAAGATCCTACATGCCACAACTAAGACTTAGCATGGTCAAGTAAATATGTAATAAAAAAAGTAAGTAATAAAACAAACATTTTTTTAAAGTTATAAAGAAAAGTTTTAAGAGTGAAGGGGATCAATTTAATTGAGCCAAGATAGAGATATAAACTGGTATATACTGGCAAACTGGACATGTGATCATTCTATTTGTAACAACTAGTTAGTCTTACTACTACAGGTGAATACATGCTTAATACTTATTACTTGTCCTTACACTGACATTTTTCTACTTTGGCCTCATGAAGGTCATTGTCTAGTACATTCTGCACAAAGAGTTCATGAGGACAATATGCCTTGACTCTGAATGTTCATAGGAGTCTATTTAGCCTTGACACTTAAAATTCACATAGTCTAAAGGTGAAAAGTGATTCATATTTCCTGTTGGTAATTTTTTATAACAGCTTTATTGAGATATCATTCACATTTAATGAAATTTACCCACTTAAAGTCACAATTCAAAGGTTGTTAGTATACTCCGAAGGTTGTTCACAATAAACTGTGAAAAATTCTGAAAGAGATGGGAATACTAGACCACCTGACATGCCTCCTGAGAAATCTGTATGTAGGTCAGGAAGCAACAGTTAGATCTGGACATGGAACAGACAGGTTCCAAATAAGGAAAGGAGTACAGCAAGGCTGTATATTGACACCCTGCTTATTTAACTTCTATGCAGAGTACATCATGAGAAATGCTGGGCTGGAAGAAGCACAAGGTGGAATCAAGATTGCCGGGAGAAATATCAATAAGCTCAGATATGCAGATGACACCACCCTTATGGCAGAAAGCAGAAAGTGAAAGAGGAGTGTGAAAAGTTGGCTTAAAATACAACATTCAGAAAACTGAGATCATAGCATCTGGTCCCATCACTTCATGGCAAATAGATGGGGAAACAATGGAAACAGTGACAGACTTTAATTTTGGGGGCTCCAAAATCACTGCAGATGGTGACCACAGCCATGAAATTAAAAGACGCTTACTCCTTGGAAGTAAAGTTATGACCAACCTAGACAGCATGTTAAAAAGCAGAGACATTACTTTGCCAACAAAGGTCTGTCTAGTCAAAGGTTTGGTTTTTCCAGTGGTCATGTATGGACGTGAGAGCTGAACTATAAAGAAAGCTGAGTGCTGAAGAATTGGTGCTTTTGAACTGTGGTGTTGGAGAAGACTCTTGAGAGTCCCTTGGACTGCAAGGAGATACAGTTTGTCCATCCTAAAGCAAATCAGCCCTGAATATTCTTTGGAAGGACTGATGCTGAAGCTGAAACTTCAATACTTGGCCACTTGATGCAAAAAATTGACTCCTTGGAAAAGACCCTGATGCTGTAAAAGACTGAAGGTGGGAGGATAAAGGGACGACAGAGCATGAGATGGCTGGATGGCATCACTGACTCAATGGACATGAGTTTGAGTAAACTCCTGGAGTTGGTGATAGACAGGGAGGCCTGGCACGCTGCAGTCCATGGGGTCTCAAAGAGTGAGTGACTGAGTGACTGAACTGAATTGAATGCATTATACAGTCTTTTGTAGCTGGTTTCATGTATTTAGTACAATGTTACCAAGATTTAGCAATTTTATAGCAGGTACTTCATTTCCTTTCATGGCTGAATAATATTCTACTGTATATGGAGACTCAAGCAAAATTAACATTTCAATGAAAAAAGGGTTGAAAAAGTTTTAAAGAAATAGTTCGACTGAATTTTTTTCCTCTATCAGCATTACAGTTGATATAGTTATCATATTAAGTATGATATGTATTTAATATATACTTAACAAGTAGAAAATATATTTAATATGAAAATAAATTTAATACAAGTAGAAAGTATTTCATATTTTAATAATTTTAATAAAAATTCAATACTTACTTGAATTAAAATGCTGAGTAGTTCATGAAACTAAGTACAAACATGATTATCAATATAGAGGAGAAATCAACCCTGTTCAACATTCAGGCATATATACAAGTGGGAAGGAAAAGAGTAAATTTCATGGATTTTTTTCCCTATCTATATGGAAAATAGCATTCTCAGTAAAGTCATCCTTTAGTGGGCCAATCACTATAACACCTTAAAATAACAGTTTTTTCAAAGCAAAGGGCCCTATCATTCAATGGACAAAGCACTGAGTGGTTAGTTTTCTTAGTGAGAAATGGGTTAAAATTCCTGAGGTCAAGTATGTGCTAGAGAAATAGTGCACATATCAATTTTAGTCATCAAGGTATAAACTATCTACTCCCTGTGCTTCTCACTACCACTATAACTACATTTTTGTTTGATGGATACTTAGAACCTTCCTGAGACTTTAAATTTTAAAATTACTGTAGCATTATACAGGTTTTTTTTTTTCCATTTTGGTTATATGAATAGTAAAATTCACTCAAATCAGTTATAGTAATATGGTATGCATGTGAAGAAAAACATTACACCATGCTTATTACTAGATGGAGACATGCTCTCATAGAGTTCAATGGATCTGTTTCAACACAAAAGATTCTTGCCCTTGAGGAGGTTTTAAGCTAAGGACCTCTTTTTAAGCCTCACTTGCCACCATCAGGACCTGAGCATCAGTTTTGTAAAAGATGCCAGGTCATTCCTATGGGTAACCAGGGTTGAGATCTACTGTTCTAGAAAGATGGACAGGTTGATCAATACACATTGGAACCACATAGTAGATCTGACCTTTGACATCGTCCTTGTTTGTGTATTGAAAGAAGTTAGCACTGAATGGATGAAAAGTTGGAATTTTAAGAAATTATATTTCATCTCCTTTACTTTCTATGAAGTTAAAGGCAAAATCTTCTGCTGAAGGTGAAGACAGAAAGATTTAAGAAAGAGATTGTTTATCCCAACAACTGGGAGACAGTTGACCCATGTATATTTTCTGTAAGATTTGAGGACCCAGATGAAGTAAAAAAAACTTGAATCTGCAGCAGCAATGATTTGTATCTGCATCTGACTTTCTGTCGTAGATGGAGAGGAGTGTGTGTTTCATCCTGTCAACATGTGAATTCCTCTCACCTTTGTTTCTACCTCTGAGTCAATGATGTGGTGGCATTAATGTTGATCTATGCAGACTTGATAAGTGGTATATCAGATCTGGAATGAGGTGCTAGTTCCAGCCCACTACCTAAGTCCCCATCGTGGAATTTAGTTCTGACATGCACTACCTCTTGGTTTCATACATCTTTAAAATACTTCTGACTGAGATGGAGCTTTTAATTAAACAACTGAATTTGGTATCACTTTGATTCCTCGAGATAAGACATCTTCATTTTGTTCTAACATGTCTCTCAGCATGTAAACGTTGGGGCTGGGTAACCAGTGTGGTGGGTTAACACTGGAGAGATGAATATCACTTAGAAAAGAGTCTAATGTTTTCTTTCCTAAACTGTCCTCAAGGGATAAATATAAGAAGACTTAATTTTCTGAAAGTCATCCTAAGAGAGAGACAGTGTATTAGGAGTGTTCCTGTTTGCCTCCTTTCAAGGACAAGGAAAAACTCCTACAATGATTTTCAAAAGGTTGAGGATGGGAAGGCAGACAATAATGTTTCCAGACACCATCTAAATTAAAAGGCTTACAATGTTGAAAATCAAGTAACATGCATCAACTGAGAATTCATAGATCGTTCACAAAGATAATGCAATACATTAGGTATGGATATAGAAAGTTGGCTGACAATTCCTGGTTATGGAAAACATATGTGCAATGGCCAGAATCATGGAATTGTTTCAAGTAATACATGATTTTCACTTCTTCTTTTTACACATGAGGAGACCAAGTCCTAGGAAAGAAAGACCTTGTCTGAGGCAGTTTATTCACCAACAAAAAAATGCCCTGGATAACAATTTTATCTACTGACACCATGAGGTGGTACAAAAGTGAAGAACAAGATGTTCTCTGTAAGTTCAGAGAGCAGTTGTCATGAGAGGTCTCCTCACAGTCCAGTGTTTTCTCTGTCACAGTACAAAGCAGGGACCAGTCACAAGACAGCAAGGTACAAAGACAGCTGTACCTTGCCTCAGCTCCCATCAGGAACAGCTAGCTATAGGATCCACTGTAGATGTCCACTAACTACGTACCCAGTAAAGTAAAAGTCTAAAAATGGAGAGGGATGTGATAAATACATACTGGGTCTGGATGGGCATCAGTGTGACATTCTAAGTGAGAAATATGGACCAAATGATTCAAAATCAGAAAGAGGAACTAAGATTTTTGCTGGCTAGTCAACAGATTTGGCTTGGCTGGAATGGAGACTCTTGGGTAGGAAATGACAGCAGATGACAAACACCAGACCTATATAAATTCTGAGTCTGTGACCCTACTCTACTCTATGGGCAAAAGAGATGCCCGAGAGTGTTGCACTGGTGGAACCAGGATGAAGAATGAAGGGGAGGGCTGCTCTGCTCGTGAGGAGGACAGACTGGGCTCAGGGGTGGGGCAGGGGACCAGAAAGGAGCCCTGAGGCAGTGCTGTGAGAGTCGGGAAGGGCGAGGGCGGCGAGGGCGGTGAGGGCGGTAAGACAAAGAAAAAGCTACTTGAGAGAAATCCACAGAACAATGAGATCTAGAAAAAACCTTGGGGTGGAAAGGAAGTAAAGGAAAGAGAGGTAGAAAGGTGATTTGAAGGATCCAGGCCTGTGCTAGTGATGAAATTTGGTGTTGCAGACAGAAATGATGAATTTAAGATCTACTTCTGAAAGAAAAAGGGACTTCCCTGGTGGCTCAGATGGTTAAGCGTCTGCCTGTAATACGGGAGACCCAGGTTTGATCCCTGGGTTGGGAAGATCCCCTGGAGAAGGAAATGGCAAACCACTCCAGTATTCCTGCCTGGAGAATCCCTGGGATGGAGGAGCCTGGTAGGCTACAGTCCATGGGATCACAAAGAGTCAGACATGACCGAGCAACTTCACTTCACTTCACTTCTTCTGAGGGAAAAAATCTAAAATTGGTTTTAGAAACATTGAAATAAGGTATATCTTAAAAATTCAAATGGAAACACTCAGTGAAGGAATGGAGATTAGAACTAATACTAGAAGACAGGAGAGTCTTAAGGGCTGTAGATATGGGAGTTCATGGATTTAAAGCCCATACATGAAGTCAAAGAAACATGTATCTTGGTTTGCATGCACGTTAACCATTGTATTTTTGAAAAATAAAAGGATAAATCTGTCTTTTTCACACCCTCCCCTATCTAATTTTAGTAGGAAGCAGATGTCTTTGGAAAGGACTGACTTAGGTAATTTTTTTTTTTTAAGGTTGTGGTTTCTAATACTATAGACTCTTAGAGCAGTTTGGATCTGGACATTTTAAATTAGAAGTAAAATATTGAGAAACAAATACTATTTTTAAAAGAGACTATCCTTAAGTGAATTATATTTATTCTTCATTTCATTAAGATTTAAATACGTCACCATATGTGTGTTTCAGGGGGATTTCTTTTCCAAAAAATCTTCCAAAAGATCTTTAGTCTACTGATACATTCTGCTTAATGTTCCATTTATATTTGTGATGATAATACCATTTTGTTTTCCTATACCACCTACAGTGACCAAGGCTCATTCCTTTTAATTCACATTTCTACTCATTTTTATAGATTATTTAATACTGCATAATAATTAGGCAATTGGGCCACAACCCAGTGCACTCTAAGCAGCATGGGAATGATCAAAACACACACACACACACACACACACACACACACACACACAAAATGAAGTTAATGTAACATAAAAAGGACTGTGCAGTGTAGAAAGAAAGATTACTGGTAAATACTTTAGTGTCATGAGGAGCCTCTGCAAAGTCATTTAGCCAGTGTTTTCCACATTGTGTGATTTTAACCAGACTATTCTCAAATATGTTTAAAAATACATATATACATACATACATATATATATATATATATATATATTTTTTTTTTTTTAAGAGAAGAACCTTAAGTTTAAGTGCATGTCCTACGGACTCTTTGTGTTACACAACAACTGAAACTCAGTCAGTTTGACCTATACACAGTGTTTCACCAAAGGCAGGCGTGGCCCACTGAATTCTCTGACAGAAACTGTAGAATCCTTCCCTTCTTTTGCCTTCATTTTGGTTTACTTCATCCTACTATTCCTCAGCCAACTGGCCAGAGGCTATATCCTTCTCAGTTCTCCTCATTCTCAAAGAACTCAGTACAATGCTTTCAAACTGAGTCTTTTATGCAACACTGGCTTGAGGTGATGCCTACAAAGTTTTGGAGTTCACACTGATAAGGAAATAACAGGTTATGCTACAGGAACACACTGACCTCAGAATCTCAGGGGATTAACACAACAAAGTATACGTCTTTCTCCTTCTTCCTTTCTAAAGCTGGTAAGCCCACAATGTGTTCCATAAAGCCACTCAGGGTTTTGGGGGCTCTGATATCAGATGACACTGCCATTTCAAAACACGTACACTGTGACAAGGAAGACAGAACATGAAGAACTCTCGACCTCGTTCTCACTTCTGCTCACTTGGCAAAGTTGTCTAGGAAACCCAGGGGGAGAAAAAGAACTGCTGGGCACTAAGAACTATCCTTATGCCCTGAGAAGGTACCTCTTTTAGAGGCAGCACCATGGGCACAGAAAATTACTAGGCTTGGTGACAAGAAACCAGTCTAATGTGGACAAGATAATTCCATTTTTCTGGGCTTTAACTTGAAAAATGAGAAATTTAGGGGAAGAGGAACATTAGGATGTTAGAAACTTGTGTCCTAACACAGAAGGCTCAAGGCTTTAGGTGGTAAGTTTCATCACATTGTAAGAATTTTCTCCCAATATTAAACAAAAGAGGTCTTAATACTAAAATAGATCTGTGGCTGTTGTTCAGTTGTCAAGTCATGTCCAATTTGTTGTGATCCCATGGACTATAGCATGCCAGGCTCCTCCACTATCCCCTAGAGTTTACTCAAATTAATGGTAGACAAAGGGGCCAAAAAACGTAAAAGTCTCTCCCTCCTTCCTTCACTGTCCAGAGCATCTTCCACCCAGCAAAACAGCCTTGCATGGTGGGGCAAAAATAAATGGCTTTCCTTTACTATTAAATTGGAATTCCTCTGTTAAACAAGGATGCTTCCAGAGTTGAACCCAGCTGGAGGTAATAAATATTTCTTCCTCATTTGATACATAATATCTGGCATTTATGATTTTAATATCAAACAAGATATATAAAATAAGGATTCTTCACATTTGGGGGATGGAAACTGAGTATCATAAAACACTGGGAACACACAATGACAAGATCTGCTACAACTCAGAATAAGAAGGAAAGGGAGCTCTACTCATGCTATTTCACTTGGTAAGCTTTCTAAGCTTTCTACCATATCTGCTACCATTATACATGTATGGGTAAAGTACTATATTATAAATGATTGGACTTGATGGGAAAGATCTAGAAAATTGTTTTAATTTGAGGGTTTATAAAATATTTAAGAATACTCTTTCTCTGAAGCACAGTTATCTAGGTTGTTGCTCGACTCTCACGATATGGAGAAAGCCTGTGTCCAATGAAGCCAATTCTGTCATGCAATGATTTCTACCTTAAATTGAATTATATCAGGGCTACAGGGGCCATGGCTACTAGGAGGAAATATAATCAGTAAGCTATTATAATTATAAAGCTGTATACTGTGCTCACAGTAGGGGTAATACCTTAGCTCCAGTCTTAAATCTAGGTAAGAAGCAGAGATCAACGTCAGGTTTGGACTGAAATTTAATGCCAGGTAACAAGTCATTGACAGAGGAGCCCAGCGGGCTACAGACCATGGGGTCGCAAAGAGTCGGGCACAACTGAGAGACTGAAAAACAACAACAAGAAGTCACTGCCCAAGCAAACCTAAGGTCATGATGATCTGCCTGGATAGACTTCTAAGATTCTGTCCCCACAGTGCCACGTGAGGAAGCTCACTGACTATAGCACATCTAAGTTTTATTGGAACCAGAACAGATACAGTGATTTTTACTGGATTCAAATTCGATGAAGCCATCTGTGTTCATGAATTAGCTAACAAATGGCAGATACAGATTCCACAGATAGGAAACGGTTTATTGAATACACTTTCTAAAATTTAATGTTATTAATAGTGAAATGATCCTTATAAAATAATTAGTTAAATAAACCAAAAGTGGGGGAGGAAATAAAAGGAAGATATATATATATATATGCATCTAATTATATTTCAGAATCTTCAAAAAGAGGGGAGTGGACTTCGGGAAGGAAGGAGTGAGGACTGGCAGACTCTCTCCCAAGAAAAACAATTTAACAGGTGCAAATTTTAAAAAAAATCATTAATCATTCATATTCTCTGGAAATTGCCCTAAATGCATGCAACAAATGGATGAATATTCATTCAAGAAAATCATTAAGTCTCAGTAGGAAGAGTGAGAGTCTGCAGCATCTGACCCACAATCCAGCCCATTACACCCATTTCCCCAGCTCCTGGGAAACCCGATCCCAGGCTTGTGCAGCCAAGGCAGGAGCCCTCTCTTCCTCCAGCTCCCACTCTGAAATCATAGTTTCACTACGGGAAAAGGAGGCTTCTGCATTTCTCATCTCCCCTTCCTGCAAGCCTCATGTTGCGAAAGTGCTACTCCAGGCAAGTCCAAAATGACTGGGTTTGTATTCCCTCCCACAGTTACAACGTACAGAACAGGTGCAAATTTTAAAAAAAATCATTAATCATTCATATTCTCTGGAAATTGCCCTAAATGCATGCAACAAATGGATGAATATTCATTCAAGAAAATCATTAAGTCTCAGTAGGAAGAGTGAGAGTCTGCAGCATCTGACCCACAATCCAGCCCATTACACCCATTTCCCCAGCTCCTGGGAAACCCGATCCCAGGCTTGTGCAGCCAAGGCAGGAGCCCTCTCTTCCTCCAGCTCCCACTCTGAAATCATAGTTTCACTACGGGAAAAGGAGGCTTCTGCATTTCTCATCTCCCCTTCCTGCAAGCCTCATGTTGCGAAAGTGCTACTCCAGGCAAGTCCAAAATGACTGGGTTTGTATTCCCTCCCACAGTTACAACGTACAGTGCAGGAGACTTACCTGCAATGGTATAATCTGAGAATACTGGGCCCTGATCACCTTTGCCTCCACTCGCTCATGGGATGGAAATTCCACACTGAGACGCAAGGTGAAAAGAAGCAAAACCAACACAATTGTAAGGGAAAACAAGCAATTCAACAATGATAGCTGGACCACCCGTTAAAGAGGCTGTCTTTACTCCATGGTATGTTCTTGCCTCCTTTGTCGAAGATAAGGTGTCCATGTGTGTGGATTTATCTCCGGGCTTTCTATTTTGTTCCATTGATCTATATTTCTGTCTTTGTGCCAGTACCATACTGTCTTAATGACTG
>SJYC01121524.1:0-20356 GCA_006408675.1 Madoqua kirkii
AAAGAGATGAGAATACCAGACCACCTCATCTGCCTCTTGAGAAGCCTGTATGCAGGTCAGGAAGCAACAATTAGAACTGGACATGGAACAATAGACTGGTCCCAAATAGGAAAAGGAGTACATCAAGGCTGTATAGTGTCACCCTGCTTATTTAACTCATATGCAGTGTAAATCATGAGAAATGCTGGACTGAAGAAGCAGAAGCTGGAATCAAGATTGTGGGAGAAATATCAATAACCTCAGATATGCAGATGACATCACCCTTATGGCAGAAAGCGAAGAAGAATTAAAGAGCCTCTTGATGAAAGTGAAGGAAGAGAGTGAAAAAGTTGGCTTAAAGCTCAACATTCAGATAACTAAGATCATGGCGTCTGGTCCCATTACTTCATGGGAAATAGATGGGGAAACAGTGGTTGACTTCATTTTGGGGGACTCCAAAATCACAAAGCACGGTGATTGCAGCCATGAACTTAAAAGACGCTTGTTCCTTGGAAGGAAAGTTATGACCATCCTAGACAGCATATTCAAAAGCAGAGACATTGCTTTACCAACAAAGGTCCAACTAGTCAAGGCTATGATTTTTCCAGTGGTCATGTATGGATGTGAGAGTTGGACTATAAAGAAAGCTGAGCCGTGAAGAATTGATGCTTTTGAACTGTGGTCTTGTTGAAGACCCTTGAAAGTCCCCTGGACTGCAGGGAGATCCAACCAGTCCATCCTAGAGGAGATCACTCCTGTGTGTTCATTGGAAGGACTGATGTTGAAACTGAAACTCCAGTACTTTGGCCACCTGATGCGAAGAGCTGACTCACTGGAAAAGACCCTCATGCTAGGGAAGATAGAGGGCAGGAGGAGAAGGGGACGATAGAGGATGAAATGGTTGGATGGCATCATTGACACAATGGACATGGGTTTAGGTGGACTCTAGGAGCTGGGAGGCCAGGCATGCTGCGGTTCATGGAGTCACAAAGAGTCGGACACCACTGAGTGATTGAACTGAGCTGAACTACATCAAAAAACCTGAAGAGGCTGCTTCATAAAATTCTTCTCATTCCTGTGGTTTTTTTTTCTTTCTTTCTTTTTTTTTTTTTAAAGGAGCATACCTATCACTATCACAGAGACAAGCCAAGTCTAGATGCTGGCTTTTAAGATGGTAAAGTAGAATCTTCAGCTTACCTCCTCTCATACACACCAAAATCACAGCCTACTGCTTAACAACCATTGATCAATAAAGACTGGGATCGACCAAAGAGATTTGTATATCTAAAAACATAAAGAAACCACGAGATATTAGGATGGGGGTACACATGATTTAGTCAAATCCCCTACCCTCTGAGTGAGTGACGCACAAACTGGAGAATTCTATTGCAGAGACTCTCCCACAGGAGTGAGAATGTGAGTCCCATACGAGGCTCCCCAGCCTAGGGGTCTGGCATCAGGAGGAGGAGCCCCCAGAGTATTTGGATTTGACTGCCAGTGGGGCTTGATTTCAGGATCTCCAGGGACTCGGGAAACTGGGGAGAGCGGGGGAGGCCCCTGTTAATTCTTAAAAGGAGTCAATAGAAGCTCACGTGCACCAACACCAAAGGCAAAAACGGTGACTTCACAGCAGCCTGGACTTGGGGGATCTCCTGGGCAGGCAGAGGGTGCCCGCGTCTCACTCTGCAGTCAGAAACGCTGCTGCTAGACACTTCGGGGAGTCCTGAACTCTCCTTGAAGCAGACATCTCACTTGGGTCATTACTACCAAAATCTGGTCCCACGCAACAATTTTTGTTGTTTTATTTAACTTCTCAGGTAAATAAAGTTGATAAACATTAAGTCAGACTCATTAAGAAAAAGAAAGAAGGCCCAAATGAATAAAATCAGAATTGAAAAGGAGAAGTTAAATCACCACAACATAAAAAATACAAATGATTATAAGAGATTACTATTAGCAGCTATATCCAATGAAATGGATAGCTAGAGGAAACAGACAAATTCTTATAAAGACTGGCCTCTGTCTTGGGCATTGCCTCTCTCTTGTATCTCTTTGGGAAAACCAAGTTTCAGGCTGTGATCAGCCTTGTGGCAATGCACACGTGGAACCAAAGCCTCAGGCCAACAGGCAGCAAGGAACTGAGGCGCGCTGACAGCCACTGGCATGGCCGTGCACACAGGCTCACCAGCTCCAGCTGAGTGATGAGAAGCGCAGCCCTAGCCAACAGCTTCCCTAAAATGTGAGAGAGCTGGAGCCAGAACCATCTGGTTCAGCCCTGGCCAGATTTCTGACCCTCGGAAACTCTGAGATAATAAATGTTTACATTTAACTTGCTAAATTTGGGGGGTAATTTGTTACATAGCAATGGATAACTAAAACAGTTCCTTATACCTCTGTTCTTTCAGATGAATTGCCTTGGAGGACTCTCAACAAACCTACAGATGCTATTGTTTCTGCATTGTCTCCAAGGGCTAATACAATTTCATAGTCCCTCTTCAACTACCACTAGAATTAGAGAAGATGAAAGATTATAGAAAGAAAGAAGCAGGAAAGACAGTTCATTTGCCAAGCACTTCTGGTCTTAACTCTGAAAATACAATATGGAACATCAAAGTACAACCTAAATTTAATACAGCCACATGATGTGACCTCCTTAACAAAATGACAGATGAAACCCTAACTCCATGACTAGCCTAACTTTCAGAGTGAAATAAAATGTAATGGGAAATTAACTGTTGTTCTCTTGGAATTGTTAAAAGGAAGTACTTAAACCAAGAGGAGCCTCCTAAAACAATAAATTAATTGAAGTGAAAAGTTTAGACATTTAATATACTTTAGATTAGGCTTTGGAGGGAAAAGGTGATTGTATCTGGAATTTTTCACCAATACTTTCTGATAATTTTCTAAGGCTTTGAAAGTTATTCTACTTCCATAGAAACTGTCTTCAACATGTTTGACCACATACAGTTTCTCCTGAAATGTAACATGTTATATAGCTTGCCCTATGTGTTAATTCATTTATCTTCAGACAGACACATTCTACTATTAGATGAGGCAAATCAGATCAAAGTGAAAGGCAACTGTCAGACAGAAAATAGTTTATGGAATTATCATTTGACCACTTTCCACATATTCTAATTTTTAACTTATGGAAAAATATGAGCCTCTGTAGAAGTCATAACACACACACACACACACACAAACACACACGCACACACACACATCTAGAAGTTTGTATATTTCTTATTTAAAGGTCACCAGACAGAAGTGTAAAAAAACTTTCCTGATTGATTTTGGTTTGACTATTATCTTCATTTTCTTCCTTTGTGGAGGGGGATGGGTAGTGAATAGAAAGGCTGCAAAAGGATTGACATTTATGATGAGGTTTATTGTATTTTAGGGCTGAATGAGACACAATGTCATGCATTAAAACTGCAAAGACATCTAAGTTTAAGACCGGCTTATCTAAAATGACCCATCCTGGAGGGGTCATAACATATGCTGCTTTACAAAGACCTCAAATCTATTTTTTGAAAGGCCTTTATTTATTTTTTTAATGTTGATCAAAGTTGATTTTTTTTTAATTTTATTTTTACTTTATTTTACTGTACAATACTGTGTTAGTTTTGGCATACATTGACATGAATCTGCCACAGGTGAAATGGAGAAGAGATTGCCCACAGGGGAGACAGATGTTCTGGATCTGGAAGGATTTACCTTTAAAGGGGTAAATATTGTTATTGCATATGAGTTCAGACACTATTAAGAAATCTGATTAAAAGTCCACAAATTAGCAAAGTTCTATGTTAATCTGTAGACTTTTACCTTGTAAAGATGCAAGTCATTTCTATTTGATGGAAAATAGATCCCCAAAAGTTATTCTTTACTTCCTCAGACAACATTCATCAGTTCTGGGTCTAAGATTTTTTTGATGAAATTGTCCATGAATATCCTGAAACTCCAGTACTTTGGCCACCTCATGCTAAGAGTTGACTCATTGGAAAAGACTTTGATGTGGTGGGAGGGATTGGGGGCAGGAGGAGAAGGGGACGACTGAGGATGAGATGGCTGGATAGCATCGCTGACTTGATGGACGCGAGTCTGAGTGAACTCCAGGAGTTGGTGATGGACAGGGAGGCCTGGCATGCTGTGATTCATGGGGTCACAAGAGTCGGACAGGACTGAGTGACTGAACTGAACTGATCCATGAATAATTTAACATCTTACTGATTCCCACATTAATTCACATGTTAGTGAAAGAAATGTTTAACATATGTTAACTTTATATTTAAATGAAAGTCATGACTAGTGACTAATAGCTTCTAGTAATAATAACAGCACTGCCTTATTATACATATCACCATAAGCGATTCCATTCTCAGTCATTCACATGATGCCTTCTTTAGCCGTGAGTAAAATGTTGTATAAACTAGCTTACTTCTTCAACCTTATCAAAAGATTTTCAAGCCCTGGGAACAGCAGGCTCACGTTCACAATTTTCCTTGACATGAATAAATGACAAATTATTTCCAAGTGAAAAAGCAGTTAAGGGACTGAAAAGAATAGACATGGTATATTGCTTTGTCTCCAGTTCTCACTAAGAGGCAATTTGACAATCCAGGGGACACCTAGCAGAAGGAAGGTGCTACTGATGTCTTGTGATCAGAGGCCAGGGATGACGCTAAAGAGTCTACACTGCACCAGACCTGTCCGACAAAGAATTACCCAGCTCAAAATGTTAGTAGTGCCAACCTTAAGAAACATGGGTCTACAGTAGAAAAATGAGCTGAGGAATTATCAGGTAAAAACAAAGGGGAAGACAATGACAGATGAAATGTAATTCTCTCGAAAAATTATGCACAAGAATATATTAACCTAAGAAATAAAAGTACAGCAATTACCTTTGAAACTCACTCTGTTTTCAGATAATACAACTTGTGATTCATTTCAGAATGGAAGTAGAACATTAAGAATAGCAAATTCTTTTCATGTCTCATAATAACTTTGGCCAAATGGTAAATCATACAGCAATTCAACTAAAGTAAAATGGGGCTATTAGGTTTATGGGCTATGTTAATTCTCAAAAAATATTTCATAGATTAATTTTCATCTTTGGTCATTTACCACATGTATTTTGGGACAAAATTATCTTTTTCCTCTGGAAAATATATGTCCATGAATATGCCTGCACATTATATCTCCTTTCAATATTTATTATTGGAACTGAGTAATTATTTCATTTACAGAACTACATATTTTTTAACTAGGATTTTCACAGCAAAAAGACTCCTACCAGGCTCTTCCCTTTGGACACATCAACAAAATCAAAAGCTTTGCAGACCCTTTCAAAAGCTATGCAGATTCCATCATACCCAGTTATGGATCTTATCACCTCTGATGCCTACAACTGACTTTATATGCATATATTCAGAGATTCATAAGCACATTATTTTTGAGAAAGGAAACAAAAATCTCTATGTTGAGCAAAATAATGTGGCAGAGACTCAAAATCTGTATAAGTACAATTACTGGCAGAAACTGATCTCCAGTCCTTAGGGAGATTAAACGTCATGATACATATAAGAGACAGGATATAACATTTTCTTTATTTGCAACAACAATATTAAAGTAACAATTTTCCATAATCCTAACCTAAAGAGAGAACAGTTGTTAAAATGGCATCATTAATCACCTTAGCTGTTTTAGAAAAATATTCCTAAACTACCTCTCTCCAAACATGCCCAAGCTGATACTACATGCTGAGAAAAAAAAATGCAAAGTCCCCAGCAATAAATAGTATTAGATTCAAAAGAAAAATGATGCTAGAGGAAGCTAAGAATTTTAATTATTTCCTGAAGTGAAGAAACAGCAAAACTTATACAGCCCATTGAGAAGGCTTTGATTTCATATACTGAGGGCTCACATGATAACCCTACTTCCTGCCTTGCCCTGGACATAAGATCCGGTTCATTTGGTTGATGTTTGGCAGTTTTCAGGGCAACCAAAATTATCCCAAGAATGGAATACTGAAAATTAATCCAAGACTGGAGGAAGTAGGCCTTTTGGAACTAATCAGGAATTTGATTTCATGAAATGCTGTTTCACTGTGAAGGGAAATAGATGAATTCATCTGCAAGAGCAGGCCAGACAGAGGCTTTCCGCTGCATCTGAGCCAGCACAGCACTGTCTGTGCTCGTCCAGACAATAAGTCGTCTGATGGTAGCCGAAATCTTTGAAATAGACATCACATGCAATATGGAATAAATTCCTCCAGCCTCGTGGCACAGATCTTCCACTTTAGGCAAAGGTCCATTCAAAAATACTACAAAACGTAAGCTTTACAAAGTTAAAATGAGACAATAGACAGGTCAGTTCCTATCATCTACTCTAAGTGATCCCCCCTAGACTATTCTGAACTCTACAGGCAGCCGTTACACATCGTGGTGGGTCTTTTGTGTCACTGCTTGGCTAGAAAGCAAACATCGCAGGAGGCAATCCTTGGAAACCTCTTTGGTGTTGTGTTCTAAGACAGGACTAAGCTCCCAGTAGAATTCCTATACCTGTGAAGCCCAGACCGTCACCAACAGGCTACACTAGGGGCATAAAATATTCCAGTTGCCCTTGGGTTTTCTACATTAATTTTCTCTTTAGCACTTTTATTTCAATTGTCCTTAATTTAAGCCCCATGATGAGATTAAGAAATCACATTGGCGCTGTAAGAAATATTTGACTGAAAAGGCAATTTTGGGGAAATGTACCCATTTAGAACTTGTTTCTGAAATCTATTGATCGAAATAAATGCTCCTTTCTTATGAACTCTGTCATGGGACATTTCAGAAGACTTACAAAAAAAGAACTTATTTCATAACTACATTCTTACTGAATTCACCATCTTATTGCCAGTAGCATGATATTTTTTGATTTGGTACTTTTAGGCATGGTCATTGATGGAAAATGGATAATTTAATAAAATATTTTATACAAAAAATATTTTATACATTATTAAGATACATCAGTCATATGAGGTAAAGTGTAATGTAAAGAAAATAAATTAAAAATCTCTGTTTTGGAAAGGAGACAGTGTTTCTACCAGAATTCTTTGAAGTCCCTCTTTCAATTTGTAGCATGTTAAACATCAATCCCTGAAAATCCGTATGCTACAATTTCAGAGAAAAGTCAGTGCAAAATTTGAACTTCATACAAAATACACTGGTATGTATAGGTAGGACTTGAATCTTCTGATTCTACCTATAGATGCTACTTGTCCTTGCACATGTTCAGCAAGAGAATGCATAACTTGTTAACTGCAGCAGGGATTACAATATGAAAAACTGGCAATGACTTAAGTGATAATAAGAGAATGTTTAAAGAGGTGATATCATAAACTGGGAAAGTCAGTGAAACAACCATGAAAAGCAAATATTCATGTACTAAGAGAAAAATCTTAATATATGCTGAAGTGAACTAATTAAGTGGAGTGTTTTTTAACTCACACACCCACCATGTATAACATGCAATGTAAACCGGAACTACGTATCAGTCGTCTCTTGCCATTTTCCCCAGCTGAAGGTTTCTGTGCTGAAGTATAACTTTCTCACTCACTATATTTCTCTTAATCTCCAGAAGACTAGATCAGTCTTTGTGGTGTTAAAAACAGAATATCCTAAACAGATTTAAAAAAGAGATGAGGGAGCTCAAGGCTATTCTTTGCTCTATAAAAATGTATTCAATTTACCGATTTTGATGCATATTGGTTACTGGGAGAATTCAGAATTAAACTATGTTGGTGAGTGGTAAGAAGGTTGGAATAACTGAAAAGTGAAAAAGTGAAGTCCTTCAGTTGTGTCCAACTCTTTGTGACCCCAAGGACTGCAGCCCACCAGGCTCCTCCATCCATCCATGGGATTTTCCAGGCAAGAGTACTGGAGTGGGGTGCCATTTCCTTCTCCAGGGGATCTTCCCAACCCAGGGATCGAACCCAGGTCTCCCTCATTGTAGGCAGATGCTTTTATCATGGCTTATTAGGCAAAATTGTAAGTCTTATAATTTTTTTAAAATTATAAGCTACTTGGAAATGGAAACTTCTTTTCTACCTCCTTTGTAAATTTATTAAGTACGATGCCTTGCCCTTAATGAGCATGAAATAAACATTTGCTGAATTAATGAAAGGTGCTGGTACTTTAAAGTGTGAAGCATTATGCTGGGATGAAAAGGCAGAATTTTGCAGAGTTGAACACCCCCAGAGCAGTCTTCATGGTCATCACCCAGTGCCTATCCACCAGTCTTTGTTCAGACATTTCCTTAGTCAGGCCTGGCATGGGATGGCATCATAAGGTCAATAAACTTTCCTAATTCCCAAGACCCAGAACAGATTCCATGCATTTTATTTTCACTGCTTTGACGCAATGAAAGCGAACAATGCTATAAACCCAATGAATTTAGCCAATTATACTGATGTTTTCTCCCCTCCAGTTTCAAGTTACATGATTCAAAGTCATCAAGACATGACGAAACGGCATAAAATGTTTTTTCATAGGTCAAAGGCTGCATTTATGATCACCATGCAAAGTCAGTGAGCAGACCACAGGTACTGGATTCATAATTAGGTTTAGGCACCAGGGAGAAAGTAAGAAGGGACAGAGAACATGAACATCCAGAGGCATGAGAGAAGAGAAAGGCTCTGTATTCTAGAGGTGCTGTTATTCACTAACTCAGTCATGTCCAACTCTGCAACTCCATGGACTGCAGCATGCCAGGCTTCCTTGTCCCTTGCTACGTCTGGAGGTTTGCTCAAACTCATGTCCAGTGAGTCGATGATGCCATCAAACCATCCCATTCTCTGTCCTCCCTTTACTTGCCACCATCAATCTTTCCCAGCATCAAGGTCTTTTCCAATGAGTCAGCTCTTTGCATCAGATGGCCAAAGTAGCTTCAGCATCAGCCCTTCCAATGAAAATTCAGGACTGATTTCCTTTAGCATGGACTGGTTGGATCTCCTTACCGTCCAAGGGAGTCTCAAGAGTCTTCTCCAACCCCACAGTTTGAAAGCATCAGCCCTCAACCTTCTTTATGGTCCAGCTGACATCCATACATGACTACTGGAAAAACTGTAGCTTTGAACAGATGAAACTTTGTTGGCAAAGTGATGTTTCTGCTGTTTATAATGTCTAGATTGTCTTAGTTTTTCTTCCAAGAAGCAAGTCTTTTAATTTCAAGGCTGTAGTTACCATCTACAGTAATTTTGTAGCCAAAAAAAACAAAGTCGGTTGCTGCTTCCACTTTTTCCCGTTTATTTTGCCTGAAGTGATAGACTGGATGCCATGATTTTTACTATTTGAATGTTGGGTTTTAAGTAAACTTTTTCACTCTCCTCCTTCACCTTCATCAAAAGGCTCTTCAGTTCCTCTTTCCTTCCTGCCATAAAGGTGGTATCATCTGCATATCTGAGGTTATTGATATTTCCCTTGGCAATCTTGATTCCAGCTTGAGATTCATCCACCTCAGCATTTCACGTGATATACTCTGCATGTAAGTTAAACAAACACAATATTGTAAAGTAAAAAAAAAAAAAAAAATTTAAAAATAAATAAATAAACAGGAAGATGCCATATGGCCTTGACGTATTCCTTTTCCTATTTGGAACCAGTTTCTTGTTCCACGTCCAGTTCTAACTGTTATTCTTGACCTGCCTACAGATTACTCAGGAGGCAGGTCAGGTGGTCTGGTATTCCCATCTCCTTCAGAATTTTCCACACTTTGTAGTGACCCACACAGTCAAAGGCTTTGTCATAGTCAATAAAGCAGAAGTAGATGTTTTTCTGGAACTCTTGCTTTTTCAATGATCCAGTGGATGTTGGCACTTTGATCTCTGGTTCCTCTGCCTTTTCTAAAACCAGCTTGAACATCAGGAAGTTCACAATTCATGTATTACTGAAACCTGGCTTGGAGAATTTTGAGCATTACTTTACTAGCGTGTGAGATGAGTGCAAGTGTGTGGTAGTTTGAGCATTCTTTGGCATTGTCTTTCTTCGGGGTTGGAATGAAAACCAACCTTTTCCAGTCCTGTGGCCACTGCTGAGTTTTCCAAATGTGTTGGCATATTGAGTGCAGCACTTTCACAGCATCATCTTTTAAGATATGGAATAGCTCAACTGGAATTTGATTATCTCCACTAGCTCTGTTTGTGGTGATGCTTCCTAAGGGCCAGCTTACTTTGCATTACATGTTGTCTGGCTCTAGGTGAGTGATTACACCATCATGATTATCTGGGTCACGAAGATCTTTTTTGCAGTTCTTCTGTGTATTCCTTTCACCTCTTCTTCATATCTTCTGCTTTCTGTTAGGTCCATATCATTTCTGTCCTTTATTATGCCTATCTTTGCATGAAAATATCCTCTGGTATCACTAATTTTCTTAAAGACATCTCTAGTCTTTCCCATCTTATTGTTATCCTCTATTTCTTTGTGTTGATCGCTGAGGAAGGCTTTCTTATCTCTCCTTGCTATTCTTTAGAACTCTGCATTCAAATGGGTATATCTTTCCTTTTCTCATTTGCCTTTCGCTTCTCTTTTCATAGCCATTCTTAAGGCCTCCTCAGACAACCATTTTGCCTTTTTGCATTTTTCTTGGGGATGGTCTTGATCACTGCCTCTTGTACAATGTCACGAACCTCCCTCCATAGTTCTCAGGTACTTTGTCTATCAGATCTAATCCCTTGAATCTTTTTGTCACTTCCACTGTATAATCATAAGGGATTTGATTTAGGTCATACCCGAATGGTCTAGTGGTTTTTCCTACTTTCTTCAATTAAAGTCTGAATTTGGCCCAAATGAGTTCATGTTCTGAGCCACAGTCAGCTCCTGGTCTTGTTTTTGATGACTGTATAGAGCTTCTCCATCTTAGGCAGCAAACAATATAATGAATCTGATTTCAGTACTGACCACCTGGTAATGTCCAAGTGTAGTCTTCTCTTGTTGGAAGAGAGTGTATGCTATGATCAGTGCATTCTCTTGGCAAAACTCTATTAGCCTTTGCCCTGCTTCAATCTGTACTCCAAGGCCAGATTTGCCTGTTACTCCAGGTAATGTGTCCAGACATGGACATAAAAACGTAGCCACTCTCATTTCATAAGGAGGTATGTCAGACAGGCATCTATAGGGAGGCTGAGTTTGGACTTTGGAAAAGTTCTGTTCTTTCCAATACACATATGAAGAAGGCTCACTGCTCTACCCCAAAGAGTACAGCCAAAATTATGTGACCATGGGAAAATTTCAATATGGTTTTTAACATTATCCTACTATTGACTTAATAAATATTCAATAAAACCCATATAAGATCTCATTTAATGCAAAGTAGTTTCTTTGGGAATCCTTCAAGATCTATTAGTTATAAAATATATTGCCAGGTAACTGAATGACTTGACCTGCTCTGTCAGAGTGTTGCATGGAAGTTAATTAAATGATAAAGAATAACTGCCAAAAATATAATGCTTTGGGATTAGGATAGCTGATTTCAAGCCAAAGCTTTGACAATTATTAAATGATATAATCAATTTTCTATTTAGGTTGCTTCTGGTACCTGACAACATAACACACTAAGTGGAAAAGAAGAAGAATCACCTTTTTATTCAAAATACCAGTAACATGTGCCTATAACTAGTCTAGAAAATAATTCAAGTTAATAAAGTGAAGATTAATATGAAAGGGGTTTAAACTATACTGCTATTTAACATGAAACAACACTTATTTGAAAAGATGTCATCAGTCCTTATTGCCCTTGACATATTAAGTAGCGGATTCTATTAGAACATCAGTAACCTGGGATCCATACTAAGCTCTTATAACTTAGTCCAAGTGTCCCCAGAATAGAGGAAAGGAGAACATCTATGTCCCTGTTCAATATCTCTTTCCATCTCACTTCTCACTAGGAGGAGTAAACATGAATCTGATTGGTCAGATTCCAAGACCCTTACTGGGCCATATGGCAAGCAGGAGAGGTTAAAGTGCACTAGGAGATGAAGGTGTGATAATAGCTCTTTGGCATCCTTACTATCTTGTTCACAAGCTACAGTTCAGTTAAGTTGCTCAGTCCTGTCCAACTCTTTGCAACCCCATGGACTGCAGCATGTCAGGCCTCCCTGTCCATCACCAACATCTGGAGCTTGCACAAACTCATGTCCATTGACTCAGTGATGCCATCCAACCATCTCATTCTCTGTCATCCCCTTCTTCCCACCTTCAATCTTTCCCAGCATTAGGGTCTTTTCCAATGAGTCAGCTCTTTGCATCAGGAGGCCGAAGTGTTGGAGCTTCAGCTTCAGCAATCTGTCCTTCCAATGAATATTCAGGACTGATCTCCTTTATGGTGGACTGGTTGGATCTTCTTACAGCCCAAGGGACTCTCAAGAGTCTTCTCCAGCACCACAGTTCAAAAGCACCAATTCTTCGGTGCTCAGCTTTCTTCATGGTCCGATCGTCACATCCATACATGACTACTAGAAAAACCACAGCTTTGACTAGACAGACCTTTGTCACCAAAGTAAATGTCTCTGCTTTTTAATATGCTGTCTAGGTTGGTCATAGCTTTTCTTCCAAAGAGCAAGTTTCTTGCCACAATCCAATCTTCTGAGCACATCAACTCATTCCTCCCATTTGTCTCTGCTTTCATCCTGCAAGTCAGAACATCTTTTCCCATATGAGAGATTCAGCATTATTTTTATATACTTTGTACTACTTTCTCACTTTGACTCTAACTTCCCTTGGAATCTTGAATTTTGTCTGAGAAAGATCAAGATTCCCCACACAAAACCTTTGGATTTTCTGGTCAAGTGATCTGGGTTCCAATGAGAAAGTTCCCATTTAACACTGTTCCTTGTTTGTATGTATGTATATATGTATGCATAATATCCCCCTTGGGAGTTTTACTGGGACTGAGGAGACAGAGCAGGGGTGTAAGGCCAGAATTCCTGGGTCTCAGCTCAGTTCAGTTCAGGCGCTCAGTCGTGTCTGACTCTTTGCCACCCATGAATCGCAGTCCATCACCATGTCCCGGAGTTCACTCAGGTTCACGTCCATCGAGTCAGTGATGCCATCCAGCCATCTCATCCTCGGTCGTCCCCTTCTCCTCCTGCCCCCAATCCCTCTCAGCATCAGAATCTTTTCCAATGAGCCAACTCTTTGCATGAGGTGGCCAAAGTACTGGAGTTTCAGCTTTAGCATCATTCCTTCCAAAGAAATCCCAGGGCTGGTCTCCTTTAGGATGGACTGGTTGGATCTCCTTGCAGTCCAAGGGACTCTCAAGAGTCTTCTCCAACACCACAGTTCAAAAGCATCAATTCTATCGGCCAACTATTATATACGCTAATAAAACCTTACTCTAATTATTAACATTTGATATGATTTTACCAAGTGTGAGAAGAGGGACTGCTTTGTGTTATACACTCTGTGGTAAAATGACATAACATCACTGTGTCATCTACTGAAGCTGAGAAAAGAGAGCTTTGACAATAAAACCTTCCTATCCACTGAATACAACACAAAGAAAATATAAAGGAAAAATAAACATTTTGGGTTGCTCTCAGTAATTTTACAGTAGCAAGCTGGCAAAACCAATGCCAATTCCTCATGAAGAATACTGCGTGAGAAATAGGCTTTTGATTTGTCAAGGTTGGTGCTGGCTAGGTGATTAGAAGAAACTATCAAATCAACTAGAAATTTACATTTTGAGAGACTAAATAAATGTCTTTTAGATAAAACAGACCAGACCATTTTGAACTAGATGATTAAGGATGGAGGGTTTGTTCTCTTGTAAGACTCTAAATAGTGAGAGATTTTATATTTTGGGGCTTCAGAGTCACTGCAGATGGGGACTGTGGCCATGCAACTAAAAGATGCTTGCTCCTTGGAAGAAAAGCTATGACCAACCTAGACAGCGTATTAAAAAGCAGAGACATTTCCCAACAAGGTCTGTCTAGTCAAAGCTATGATTTTTCCAGTAGTCATGCATGGATGTGAGGGTCGGACTATCAAGAAAGTTGAGCGCCGAAGAATTGATACTTTTGAACTGTGGTGTTGGAGAAGACTCTTGAGAGTCCCTTGGACTGCAAGGAGATCCAACCAGTCAATCCCAACAGAAATCAGTCCTAAATATCCATTGGAAGGACGGATGCTAAAGCTGAAACTCCAATACTTTGGCCACCTGATGCGAAGAGCTGACTCATTGGAAAAGATCCTGATGCTGGGAAAGATTAAAGGTAGGAGGAGAAAGGAACAACAGAAGATGAGATGGTTGGATGGCATCACTGGCTCAATGGACGTGAGTTTGAGTAGGCTCCAAGAGTTGGTAATGGACAGGGAAGCCTGGCGAGCTGCAGTCCATGGGGTCACAAAGAGTCAGACACGACTGAGTGATTAATTAAACTGAAAGTAAAATTTGATGGTGGCACAGAGAAAGAGTAATAGACCATTCAAGCTGAAAGAGAACTTGTAATAAGACTCATATATATGGAGTGACTAGGTGTGTACTTTACTATACTATTCAGGTTAGATAATAAACATGGATTCCCAAACTGGAAACCCCAAAGTCCAACAACATGTGAATATAAGCCAGGAAATAACTACATAATGGCATAATATTCAGTAATAAAAACTTATGAATAAATAAGCAACAATATAAATGAAAAGCCATTGTGCTAAATGAAAGAACTCGGGAAAAAGAGAACCTGAATACACAAAGTGATTCATATAACAATACCACTTATGAAAGGTTCTGTAACATGATTCTGCAGTGACATAAAGAAAGGTCACTGGTTTCCTGGGAATTGGAGTGGAGTATGAGCTGGACTACAACGAGCATGATGAAATGTCTGGAATTAAATGTTCACTCTCTTAATTTTGGTGGTAGTTTCTCACTTAAAACTACTCAACTTGTACAGTTTCATATGCACAGTTTATTCAGTTTTCAGTTCAGTCGCTCAGTCATGTCCGATTCTTTGCAACCCCATGAATCGAAACACGCCAGGCCTCCCTGTCCATCACCAACTCCCGGAGTTCACTCAGGTTCACGTCCATTGAGTCAATAATGCCATCCAGCCATCTCATCCTCAGTTGTCCCCTTTTCCTCTTGCCCCCAATCCCTCCCAGCATCAAAGTCTTTTCCAGTGAGTCAACTCTTCGCATGAGGTGGCCAAGGTAATGGAGTTTCAGCTTTAGCATCATTTCTTGCAAAGAAATCCCAGGGCTGATCTCCTTCAGAATGGACTGGTTGGATCTCCCTGTAGTCCAAGGAACTCTCAAGAGTCTTCTCCAACACTCCAGTTCAAAAGCATCAATTCTTCAGTGCTCAGCCTTCTTCATAGTCCAACTCTCACATCCATACATGACCACAGGAAAAACCATAGCCTTGACTAGACAGACCTTAGTCAGCAAAGTAATGTCTATGCTTTTGAATATGCTATCTAGGTTGGTCATCAATTTGCTTCCAAAGAGTAAGCATCTTTTAATTTCATGGCTGCAATCACCATCTGCAGTGATTTTGGAGCCCCCAAAAATAAAGTCTGACACTGTTCCCACTGTTTCCCCATCTATTTCCCATGAAGTGATGGGACAAGATGCCATGATCTTCATTTTCTGAATGTTGAGCTTTAAGCCAACTTTTTCACTCTCCTCTTTCACTTTCATCAAGAGGCTCTTTAGTTCTTCTTCACTTTCTGCCATAAGGGTGGTGTCATCTGTATATCTGAGGTTATTGATATTTCTCCTGGCAATCCTGATTCCAAGAGTTTCAGCTTTAGCATCATTTCTTGCAAAGAAATCCCAGGGCTGATCTCCTTCAGAATGGACTGGTTGGATCTCCCTGTAGTCCAAGGAACTCTCAAGAGTCTTCTCCAACACTCCAGTTCAAAAGCATCAATTCTTCAGTGCTCAGCCTTCTTCATAGTCCAACTCTCACATCCATACATGACCACAGGAAAAACCATAGCCTTGACTAGACAGACCTTAGTCAGCAAAGTAATGTCTATGCTTTTGAATATGCTATCTAGGTTGGTCATCAATTTGCTTCCAAAGAGTAAGCATCTTTTAATTTCATGGCTGCAATCACCATCTGCAGTGATTTTGGAGCCCCCAAAAATAAAGTCTGACACTGTTCCCACTGTTTCCCCATCTATTTCCCATGAAGTGATGGGACAAGATGCCATGATCTTCATTTTCTGAATGTTGAGCTTTAAGCCAACTTTTTCACTCTCCTCTTTCACTTTCATCAAGAGGCTCTTTAGTTCTTCTTCACTTTCTGCCATAAGGGTGGTGTCATCTGTATATCTGAGGTTATTGATATTTCTCCTGGCAATCCTGATTCCAGCTTGTGTTTCTTCCAGTCCAGCGTTTATCATGATGTACTCTGCATATAAGTTAAATAAGCAGTGTGACAATATACAGCCTTGATGTACTCCTTTTCCTATTTGGAACTAACATCAATTTACGGAATTTGAGTTATCTGTATAATTTTGTGCTTCCTTGAGTCATTTTGCTTATTAGCAAATTAGAAAGTTACATTTTTATCAAGGTATAAATTTTTTTAATTGGATGATAATTGCATTGGCATCTACCATACATCAATATGAATCAGCTGCAGGGATACATCTGCCCCTTCCTCCTGACCGCCTTTCCATCTCCCACCCCTCTAGGCTGTCACAGAGCACTAGGCTGAGCTCCCTGTGTCACACAGCAAATTCCCACTTGGGTCAATTTTACATGTGACAGTGTATATGCTTCATGCTACTTTCTCAGCTCCTCCACCCTCTCCCTCCCTCAATGTGTCCACAAGTCTGCTCTCTATGTCTGTATCTCCACTGCTGTCCTGCAGATAGGTTCATCGGTAAGGCAGAAGTTTCTGTCTAAAATTTACATAGTAAAATGCTAAGTACATTTATATGTGTGTGTACTTATCAATGGCTATTGAGAAACAAAAAAAAAAATGTGCTAATTTGCTTCAATTATCTCCAACTTTGTGCAACCCCATGGACTGCAGACTGCCAGGTTCCTCTGTCCATGAAATTCTCCAGGCAAGAATACTGGAATGTGCTGCCATTTCCTACTCCAGGGGATCTTGCCAACCCAGTGATCAAACCCACATCTCTCATGTCTAACCTGCATTGGCAGACCTGGGAAGCCCTAGTACATGTATACAGATGGCAACAAATACCTGACTCTCACAGCATCTTTTAGAGGTTAATCATTCCATTTCTAGACACTATTTTTATACTGAAGTATTTCTGAGGCAAATAGCTGAGAAAGTACATGATGAATACAGAGTATGGAAGCAATGCATCAAAGCCCCTCTCTCAGTAAGATCCACAGAGGGTGTAAGGCTAGCACATACATCAGTTAGCAAGCAGCTAGAGTTTGATGATGTCAGCAGAGGCATTCCAGGTGTAGCTTCAACCAAAGGTTTATTGAGGGGCTATATCACTTGGAATAACAGATTTGGCCTTGGAGTACAGAATGAAGCAGGGCAAAGGCTAATAGAGTTTTGCCAAGAGAGCACACTGGTTATAGCAAACACCCCCTTCCAACAACACAAGAGAAGGCTCTACACATGGACATCACCAGATGGTCAACACCGAAATCAGATTGATTACATTCTTTGCAGCCAAAGGAGAAGCTCTATACAGTCAATAAAAACAAGCCTGGGAGCGGACTGTGGCCATATCATGAACTCCTTACTGCCAAATTCAGACTTAAATTGAAGAAAGTGGGGAAAACCACTAGACCATTCAGGTATGACCTAAATCAAATCCCTATGACTATACAGTGGAATTAAGAAATAGACTTAAGGGACTACATCCAATAAAAATAGTCCCTGATGAACTATGGACAGAGGTTTGTGACATTCTATAGGAGAAAAGGATCAAGACCACCCCCTAGAAAAAGAAAGGCAAAAAAGCAAAATGTCTGTCTGAGGAGGCCTTACAAATAGCTGTGAAAAGAAGAGAAACAAAAAGCAAAGGAGAAAAGGAAAGATATAACCATCTGAATGCAGAGTTCCAAAGAATAGCAAGGAGAGATAAGAAAGCCTTCCTCAGCAAAGAAACAGAGGAAAAAAATAGAATGGGAAAGACTAGAGATCTCATCAAGAAAGTTAGAGACACCAAGGGAAAATTTAAGGCAAAGATGAGCTCAATAAATGGTATGGACCTGACAGAAGCAGAAAATATTAAGAAGAGGTGGCAAGAATATACAAAAGAACGGTACAAAAAGATTTTCATGACTCAGATTATAACAATGGTGTGCTCACTCACCTAGAGCCAGACATCCTGAAACGTGAAGTCAAATGGGCCTCAGGAAGCATCACTATGAACAAAGCTAGTGGAGGTTATGAAATTCCAGTTGAACTATTTCAAATCCTGAAAGATGATGCTGTGAAAGTGCTGCACTCAATATGCCAGCACATTTCGAAAACTCAGCAGTGGCCACAGGACTGGAGAAAGTCAGTTTTCATTCCAATTCCAAAGAAAGGCAATGCCAAAGAATGCTCAAACTACCACACAATTGCACTCATCTCACACGCTACTAAAGTAATGCTCAAAATTCTTCAAGCAAGGCTTCAACAATACATGACTCATGAACTTCCAGATGTTCAAGCTGGTTTTAGAAAAGGCAAAGAATCCAGAGGTCAAATGACCAACATCCTGTGGATCACTGAAAAAGCAGGAGAATTCCAGAAAAAAACATATAATTCTGCTTTATTGACTATGTCAAAGCCTTTTACTGTGTGGATCACAATAAACTGTGGAAAATTCTTCAAGAGATGGGAATACCAGGCCATCTGACCTGCCTCTTGGGAAATCTGTATGCAGGTCAGGAAGCAACAGTTAGAACTGGAGATGGAACGACAGACTGGTTCCAAATAGGAAAAGGAGTACATCAAGGCTGTATACTGTCACCCTGCTTATTTAACTTATATGCAGTGTACATCATGAGAAACACTGAGCTGGAGGAAGCACAAGCGGGAATCAAGATTGCCAGGAGAAGAGTGAATAACTTCAGGTATGCAGATGACACTACCCTTATTGCAGAAAGCCAAGAAGAACTAAAGAGTCTCTTGATCAAAGCAAAAGAGGAGAGTGGAAAAAAATGGCTTAAAGCTCAACATTCAAAAAACTAAGATCATGGCATCTTGTCCCATCACTTCATGGGAAATAGACAGGGAAACAGTGGAAACACTGGCTGAATTTATTTGATGGGGCTCCAAAATTACTGCAAGTGGTGACTGCAGCCATGAAATTAAAAGACATTGATTCCTTGAAAGGAAAGTTATGACCAATCAAGACAGCATATTAAAAAGCAGAGACTTTACTTTGCCAACAAAGGTCCAACTAGTCAAGGCTGTGTTTTTTCTAGTAGTCATATATGGATGTGATAGTTGAGAAAGCTGAATGAAGAATTGATGCTTTTGAACTGTGGTATTGGAGAAGACTCTTGAGAGTCCCTTGGACTGCAAGGAGATCTAACCAGTCCATCCTAAAGGAGATCAGTCCTGAGTGTTCATTGGAAGAACTGATGCTAAAGCTGAAACTCCAATACTTTGGCCACCTGATGCAAAGAGCTGACACTTTGGAAAAGACCCTGATTCAGGGAAAGATTGAAGGTGGGAGGGGAAGGGTATGCCAGTGGATGAGATGGTTAGATGGCATCACCAAAGAACTGATGCTAAAGCTGAAACTCCAATACTTTGGCCACCTGATGCAAAGAGCTGACACTTTGGAAAAGACCCTGATTCAGGGAAAGATTGAAGGTGGGAGGGGAAGGGTATGCCAGTGGATGAGATGGTTAGATGGCATCACCGACTCAGTGGACATGGGTTTGAGTGGACTCCAGTCGTTGGTGATGGACAGGGAGGCCTGGCTTGCCATGGTCTATGGAGTCACAAAGAGTCAGACACGACTGAGCAACTGAACTGAATGAACTGATAGTTGAAAACAAATCTCATCCTATATGCCAACAAACCTACAAACTTTAGTCTCAGAATCTCTTTGCAATTAAAAAAATTTGGAGGGTCTCCAGAAAGTCTCTTCCAGATGGGTTATATCTACCATTAATACTACATAGGAAATTAAACCAGAGAAATCATTTAAATATGCATTAATTTTAAAATAACAATAAGAAAACTATCTTATGAGAAGATAACATTTATATATAAAATAATTGCTTCATAAAACAAAAATTATTTAGTAAAGAGAGTAGAATTGTTTTATATGTTTTGCAAATCTCAGTGTCTGGCTTAATAGAAAACAAGTATTTTCCTTTATGTTTACCTATTTATTCTGTTGAAATAGTGTTGCTTTGATTGTAGCTTGTGAAAGAAAATCTGGTCTCATCTA
>SJYC01121525.1:0-19016 GCA_006408675.1 Madoqua kirkii
TTGGAAGACAGGAGTGTTTTCATTAAATTTTGGATATTCTACATGAACAGCTAAATGAACTGATATAAAATGAAGTAAATGACATATTACTAGATTTAAAAAGCAACTAGTTGATCAATATGTAGAATGACTTCTGATTCAAAAAATAAATGTACAAATATATACATATGTTATGTGTAGCTACGACTGTATAAGCATAGGGAAAGTTCATGAAACATAAATGTGCTATTTAACCTCTATAATATAATAATTTAGGGTATATATAAAAAGGAATTATTGTGTTATTGCTATAACATCTATTTAACCTCTACCAATAAGCTCTCGAGGTTTGTGGCCCCCCTAAAATGACAAATGAATTGTGGGTAGGTTTTACTTTCCTGTGAGATTTGCATGTGTGTGTTTCATTGTTTTGCAAATTTTAAGAGTAGGATTTGAAGATAAAGCCAGGCAACCCTCAGACTTCTTTGCAACAAGTAGTGCCAGAAGACACTGGAAAATTTATAGAGTCCTCAGTGAAAATAGTTTTACTCAAAATTTCCTATCTACCAAATCATTTATTAGTATGTGAAAACAACACAAAATTCTCAGATAAGCAAAGTATGCAGAAGAAACACCTTGTACATGTCCTCTTAAAAATTACTTTAAGATGTACTGCAGCCAGATAAGAGAGAAAATTCCAAGTTAAGAAGTGGTGAATAAGGAGACTACCATGTAAAAGGACCAGTTATTAAATATGCTGTGTCTACCATAGGATATTGTAGGTTTCAACAGCAGCCCTGAACTAAGCACACAGAATAGATTCGGGGGCAAGCAGAACTGATGTAGAACCTGTAATATTTATTTCCTTTGCTTTGAGAACTCTCCCTCCTGGTAGTAAAACTGTCACAAGTGTGTCCAGAAATCAAGTAAACACCTTTCCAATAAATCAAAGTTCAGAAAGGAAAATATAGAAATAAAAGTGAAAACTGGTAGCTTCTGACCTGTGTTTCTCTTCCTGCTTTAGCCTCATCTGTCTAATTCCTCTACTCTCTTTCTTCACTATATTTCTTAAGTCTCTTATTTCAGGTTGAGAGAATACATGGATACAGAATGGATAAATAGATCAAGATGATAGCATTATTATCTATTCATCTAAACATATATGTCCCGATTTCTAACTCCAAGGGGCAACAACAATTTGGATTCCACACTTGGCTACTAAACCTATGACCTCCACCCAATTAGAAGAGAGGCATATATAACCTTGTGCAGTGCTAAGTCATTCCAGTCATGTCCAGCTCTTTGCAACCCCATGGACCTTGCCCACCAAGCTGCTCTGTCCATGGGGTTCTCCAGGCAAGAATCCTGGAGTGGGCTGCCGTCTCCTCCTCCAGGGGATCTTCCCAACCCAGGGATCAAACCCACAACTCGTATGTCTCTTGCATTGGCAGGTGGGTTCTTTACCACTGCTGTTACCTGGGAAACCCATATATACAACCTTAAGGAAACTTTATTTTCTGATTTGATAGAAATGTACGGATAGAATGTCCATTATAGACATACACATATTCATTTACTCAAAAATATTTATTGAATACCTAGAGGTACTAAGAACTGTGCTAGATACTGAAGATATAATAAAAAATATATTTCATTTATAGTAGGCAGGTCCTGCCCTCCACTAGTATAAATGAAAAATGTTTTACTTACAGTATTTCATTTATAGTAGTGGAGGTCCTGCCCTCCACTACTCAGATTCTTTCTCATAATTTGCATAGATAAGAAAAGTCACTAAAGACAACAAATACAAAATATTCTCTTGAGAAACAGAGTACGTTAACAATCTTTCTTTTTCTTTTAAAGGAAAAAAAAAGCTTAACAGAATGTATGTTGGATTCAATGTCAATCTGTTTCCTAACAATAAGCTGCAAAGTTTAAATAATTAATTTGAAATTTTTTCCACATGTCAAAAAATAAATATTTTGAAATAAATTTAGCTAAATATTAATAAGATGAAAAAATTAATGAAAGTAAACCAGGAGGATTATTGCAAATCTTGACCATCTATAGCAAACAACAAAGACAGAAGTAATAAATTTATTTTCCTGGAATTCTGTTCTTTGGAAGATTATATTTAACATGGTTCCATTTAAAATAACACTGCCACAAACACACTATACCAATTGATTTAAAATACCAACCAAACTTGAATGAGTTATCGTTATAATTGTTCATCCTACTGTTTCTCAATTTTTTCTAATGTGCTCATTTTCCAGATATGCAATATTGTTACATTTCTTCATTACTATTCATCCAACTTTTTTTTGCTTAATTATCTTAATCTTTCCCCACAAATGATTCACCAGCTGCTTATCATCCTTGTCTTTTATGATACCTTCTAGATTTCTACACTTGATGAAGTGATGAGAATTTAACAGTACTTAGCAAGCTGTTTTTCTCTGAGAATTAGATAAGGATTATTACCATCTTGTCCTATGTTATATTATTTATACATACAAACCAAACCATCATATTTTATTTAGACTTCACAATATTATGCAAAGGATTTATTATTCCATCTACTCTTAGGCTCTTTTTGACAACTTTCTCATTCAGGAAAATATCTCCACTCCTCTCTGTGGTGTATGTATGAAGGATCCCTTGTATCCAGAGAAGAAATAGGGCAATAAGGCCATGGACATTATGGAACTCAACCTGAAGAAGAATTGCCACAGAATTTTAAAAATAAATATTTCTGACATATATTAACAAAAACTCTGCTTCACTGACTATAGTAAAACCTTTGACTGTGTGAATCTCAACAAAGCGTGGAAAATTCTTCAAGAGATGGGAATACCAGACCACCTGACCTGCCTCTTGAGAAATCTGTATGCAGGTCAGGAAGCCACAGTTAGAACTGGACATGGAACGACAGACTAGTTCCAAATAGGAAAAGGAGTACGTCAAGGATGTATATTGTCACCCTGCTTATTTAACTTATATGCAGAGTACATCATGAGAAACGCTGGACTGGAAGAAACACAAGCTGGAATCAAGATTGCCAGGAGAAATGTCAATAACCTCACATATGCAGATGACACCACCCTTACGGCAGAAAGTAAAGGAGAACCAAAGATCCACTTGATGAAGGTGAAAGAGCAGAGTGAAAAAGCTGGCTTAAAACTCAACATCCAAAAAACTAAGAATATGGCATCCAGTCCCATCACTTCATGGCAAATAAATGGGGAAACAATGGAAACAGTGACAGAGTTCGTTTTCTTGGTCTCCAAAAATCACTTCAGATGGTGACCACATCCATGAAATTAAAAGATTCTTGCTCCTTAGAAGAAAAGCTATAACCAAGCTAGACAGCATGTTAAAAAGCAGAGATGTTACTTTGCCAACAAAGTTCCATATAGTCAAAGCTATGGTTTTTTCCAATAGCTATGTATATATGTAAGAGTTGGACCATAAAGAAGGTTGAGCCTGGAAGAACTGATGCTTTGAATTGTGGTGTTGGAGAAGATTTTTGAGAGTCCTTTGGTCTGCAAGGAGGTCTAACCAGTCAGTCCTAAAGGAAATCAGTCCTGAATATTCATTGGAAGGACGGATGCTGAAGTTGAAGCTCCAATACTTTGGCCACTTGACGTGAAGAACTGACTCACTGGAAAAGAAAGACTCTGATGCTGGGGAAGATTAAAGACAGGAGAAGAAGGGGGCAACAGAGGATGAGATGGTGGAAGGCATCACCGACTTGATGGACATGAGTTTGAACAACCTCTGGGAGATAGAGAAGAACAGGGAAGTCTGGTGTGCTGCAGTCCATGGGGCTGCAAAGAGTCAGACACACCTGAGCAAATGAACAAAAACAATGATTAACAAGCTTGGATCAGGTTGACTGTTACTTGATTTTAAAAATAAACTGTATTATAGTACACTTTGAAAATATTTTTATTTCTATTATGTAAATTTAGACAGGTTGATGTAACAGTCTAATAACATTAATTCAAATGGTAAGTGTCTATTATGAATCTGGCACTGTTTGGAATAAAGAGAAAAAAGCAGTTTCCATCTACAAGGAAAGATAGTTGGTACAGTAGGTAGGCAGGTAACAGACAAGGCCGTGGTGAAATGTGGGTTCAGAGCTGAGACTCTCAGGCAAATGTGACTTATTGTTTTAGCTGGGTGAAACAGTTTTTGAATCTTGGCAACCCTAGCCCTTCTCTACAGAGGCTGGAAACACACACAAAGAGGAGTTAAGGCCTGCCATTTGCTGAAGCTTACCTAAGGCTAGCACTTATTATAATTAAGTGCTTTATATGAATTATTTCATTCAGTCATGACTTTCCTTGTGAAGAAAGAGAGGTTCTGAGGGGTTAAGTCAAACAGTTTAAAAAGAGAGAGAGAGAACAAGATAGAGACGGAGAGAGATTTGTGACTGGAAAAGAGTTTTACTTCTAATTTCACACCATTTCTTTCTGTCTCAATGCAAGTTTGTCTTAATCAATGACAGACATAGAGTTTATCTGGGCTTCTCTCATGGCTCAGATGGTAAAGAATCTGCCTACAATGCAGGAAATCTGGGTTTGATCCCTGGGTCGGGAAGATTCCCCTGGAGGAGGAAATGGCAACCCTTCCAGTAGTCTTGCCTGGAGAATTCCATGGACAGAGAGGAGGCCTGCAGGCTACAGCCCACGGGGTTGCAAAGAGTCAGACACGGCTAGGCAACTAACACGAACACGAAAGGGCTTATGAAAACCATCAGTCTTCACAGGTCTGCTTTTTACCATTTCCAGCTCCTCACAGTTAACTTCCTCTAAGTCTTTTGAGCTGTTTCTTTGGATATTTACCTCCACATTACCAAATATTCCTATTTACAATGTTCCACTAGATTAGGGTGGGGACAAGGGGTGGGCAAGAGAGACAGATGAACTATTGGCTTTCCACAATGAAAGAGGAGACTGAAGCACTCGTTCATCATTTCTGTATGTCCATCCATTCCATTCTGCCCTCCCCTTCCTTCCCCTCCTAATAACAGTATACTGCATTCAGGACTGACTTTATTATGTCTATTTCATATTTGGAGCTAAGTAGGAATTTGATTTCTTTTCTTGCACAACTTGTTTTCTTCAGATTTAGTAACTGTTCTAGCTCCCAGTGTGCTTAATGTTAATGTGTTTCCAATCTCTTCTCCAACTTGCTACATCTTTCAATGTATTTAAACATACTAGGCATTTTTTAAAGTGTTTTCTTATTGCGGCGTTTCTCCTAGACTTCTCCAACTTGTTTCACCCTGAGATGCTTGCCCTTTGTGCTAGAGCACAGCCCTTATCCTGTGCATTCTTTTCACAATCTCTTCCTTGAGGTGGAGTCCTTATTTCCTGAATCCCATTAATTCCTCTTTCTTCGTGCATTCCCTTATTTTAGCGAAGCTATCCCTCTTGCAGCTTCCCAGGAAAGTTTTTAGGAGCTACGTTTTTGAGACTTTTGTATGTCTGAAGATATTTTAGACTTCCTTCATGCATAATTGATGATTCTGCTAAGCATACACTTTTAGATTGGATATTGTTTATCCTCAAAATTTGGAAGACTTTTCTTTGCCACTTTGCTACTTTTGGTGCTGCTGTGAGGAATTCTGAGGATGTTCTGACTTCTGATCCTTTGCACGGTACAGTCACCACCCCACTGTTCTAGATGCTTCTGGGATCTCTTGTTTGTCTAGAGTTCTGTTTCTAACGTTTCATGCCTTAATTTGAGTTTACTATCATCCATTGTTCTGGGAACTCTATTGGCCCTTTCAATCTAAAAAATCATTTCTTCAATTTGGGGGATTTTTCTCAAATAAATTTGCAAATGTTTTCCTTCTTTCCATGTTCTCTGTTCTCTCTTTCTGGAAGTTTTATTCTTCAGATACTATGTCTCTTTACTACTGAATTTCCAAACTTACTTCTCTTTTCGATTTTCCAGGTGTATATATTAATTTTCAAGAGTCTTTCTCTGAATATTCCATAAAATGATCTTGTTCTTATTTCACATTTTTCTGAGAATATTAATGATTAATTTTTAAAGGTTTCATTTTCATAAATCTGTTTTGTTTGCTTTAATCTCCTCTATGTTAGACACTTCATCAAATATTATTCATTGTTAGCTAATCACTCATATCTAAAACACTGACTGTAAATTCTGTAGGCTACTTGATCACAGCCTTTCCATGGGGCAATGTGGCTAATCTTTTTTATTTAAGAAATCCCATTATCAGTATCTTTAAATACTTTCTCTAAACTTGTTTGAAATCCCAAAAACTCATCTTCCACTCAGTAACATTTTGGAAGCACCGTGAGAAAAGAGGGCAGGGGTAGGAAGGTCTTAATATTCAGGTGTAACCTTTCATTTAACACCTCTGTTTCAGCGTGGTTCTCTTTCTTACACGTGTCCAATTCAGCTTATTCCCTACTGAGAAAAATATGCTTTATTATCTACAGAGAAAAACCTTCAGTTTACTGTTGGGTTGCAATAGGGGCAAGCGCTGAAGGGAAGGAGGAAACTTTCTTTAAGGGTCTTTCAGTCAATCCTCTTGAGCTAGCCCCAGCTTCACTGTCACTTTCTCAGCTATTTGGGACTACCAATCTGTGAGCATATTCAAGGTTTGCTGTGCAAACTGAGGTATTTTAAACGTTTTTCCATGACTAACTCAAGACTCAGCTCTCTAAGATCTACTGAGTCTTTCTATTATTTCTAAAACATTCCTGATGTTGTTGTCTCTCTTTTCCATCTACCTTATACCTTAAAAAATTCATATATATACATACATATATATATGTGTGTGTGTGTGTGTGTGTGTAAATTGTTGCTAGGGTTTTAGGAAATAATCTGGGAAGTGTATTTATGTGTGGCAAATAAATGTGTTTATCACATGCTTACCACTAACTCATGTTCAACTCTGCAACCCCATGGCTGTAGCCTGCCAGGCTTCTGTCTATGGAATTTTCCAGGTAAGAATACTGGAGTGGGTTGTCATGATCTCCTTCAGAGGATCTTCCCAATCTGAGGATCGAACCCATGTCTCCTGAGTCTCCTGCATTTGCAGGTGGATTCTTTACCGTGGATCCACTTGGGAAGTTCAAATGTGTCCATCGCCTGTCTTTAACCAGAAGTCCTCAGATTTCATGCTTTCCCCACTATTCCAGGGTAGGAAATACTGAAGTGTATTAATACTTGAATTTTTCACATTTCCTTGGTTTTGGCTTTCCCTCTATTCAACAAGAGACAGGCATTGCTTTAAGGAAGATTAGGATTACCATTGCTCAGATGCTCAGTCCTGTCCAACTCTTTGTGATCCCATGGACTATAACCCACCAGGCTCCTCTGCCTATGGGGTTCTCCCAGCAAGAAAACTGGAGTGGGTTATCATTTCCTCCTCCAGGGTATCTTCCTGACCCAGGTCTCCATGGCTGGAGTGCAATGGAAAAGTGTTGCAAAATAGGCTCATTTAGGGAAAAAACAAAAAAACAAACAAAAAAAACACTTGAAAAGACAAGCTTTCCTTTATAAGAGCCATATTTTGTACTTAAGAGAGAAAAAAATAGGTCTCTAGATACAAAAATTTCCCAATAAATGTTAAGGACCAAAGTGTAAAGTACCGAGCATTGCTTTTTATGTAAATTTAACATCCTATGTAAACTCAGTGGATATGAAATTCTTGCTGTATAAGATGATATAAAACTTTCATCCCAGGGTAGAGTAACTGGCTTGGAGAAAGAGGAGAAAAGAGGAAGCCTCTCCCAGTACTGTGTGGGAAGAGACACTGGTAACAGAGTGTCTCAAGAGGAATTTCGCAATCTGTGAGCAACATACAGGTGGCTCCCCTGCCATATGGAGTATGAGCAAAGACCTCCTTATAGATTGCTGCTGCTGCTGCTGCTAAGTCATTTCAGTCGTGTCCGACTCTGTGCGATCCCATAGACGGCAGCCCGCCAGGCTCCCCTATCCCTGGGATTCTCCAGGCAAGAACACTGGAGTGGGTTGCCATTTCCTTCTCCAATGCAAGAAAGTGAAAAGTGAAAGTGAAGTTGCTCAGTCGTGTCCAACTCTTAGTGACCCCATGGACTGCAGCCTACCAGGCTCCTCCATCCATGGGATTTTCCAGGCAAGAGTACTGGATTATGTTCATCCAATACAGGGCAGGGGCAAGAAAGTTGTATAGTTAGGCAGATATAGTCCTTAAATGGAATCAAAGTGAGAAAATTAGATAAACTGCTTCTGTGTAATAACAAACTGGAAATATATTGGTTACCTCTTTAAGAAATGATTAAAAAATAGAATCAGTATGCATTTTTAACCATCAGCAAGATACCAACAGGCACCTCACAGAGTAAAGACACACATGATGAGAATAGGCGTTGATAACCTGAAGAAATATGGTAATAGTGCTAAATGCTTGTTTTTTCTATAACTGGTAAGATCTTCACTCATTCATTTATAATCTAATTCTCCAAATAGAGATCCAAATTTCTTTGAGCTAACCTGTATAGTCCATGGGGCTGCACAGAGTCGGACACGACTGAGTGATTAAGCACAGCACACTGGCAGATTTCAGAGATCATCAAGCGACCCCAGTGAGGTTACCAAAAGGATGAAGCCTCCATAGCCCCTTTGGAAGCTATGAAACTTGTATCTCAATAATAAAGACTCACAGAGAAGTGAGCAAACATTGCACTTGCTTTCCTGCACTTCTCTGGGGGTAGAGGAATTTTTAATAGGCCAGACAACATATGGCATTGACTTCCCCCAATGTTGTATTCCACAAACAAGTAATTACAAGAAACACTAACAATCACAAAGCAGTTTATCTACTTTTCTCATTTGACCAAAATAGCAAATCAAACCTAGTCAATGCCTGTGCAAAGTAAAATCCCTATTGTGATCATAATATTCAAGAAGATAGGTGAAAAGTAAAATGGCAGATAAATCACATGGTACAGAAAGAATCATAAAAATAAAATACCTTGGGCTGTATTAGTCTGTTCTCAAGGTTCTGTTATACCTCTAGTGGCTCTAAAATAATGATAGAGCAATCTATTCCAGAAATGAAAATGTTTAATTAGAATCAGTTATATTATAAACAAGAGGCTGAGATAATAATCAGATCCGGATAATGCCCAAATGAGATAGAAGTTCATCAGTTACGCTTCTTAAATTTAGCAGACAGTAAAACCACAAAGAAATTTTTTTTTAAGTTTTGAAATATCCTGATTAGTACTGGACATTAAGGGATTATGAATAAGAGAATCTTGCTTTCTCACTTGGATCAAGGTATACAAAAGGTCCCTTTCCATAGATCATCAGCGCTCATGCATCTTTTAGAGTAGTCTGATCACAAGTGAACCAAGTATGACCTTCTACAGTTGTCAGTTCTTAGACCAGTTTGTGATACAAAATATGCCAACTCATGCGAATTTCTCTAGCAAGCCATTTATCTTGCTTAATAAATTATAGATTAAGATATTAAGGCCTTATCTAAGACTAATTTTTATGGCACTGCATGAGATGCTTTGCTGTTAATCATTATGCTTTATTTCTGGTCCTTTAGCTATTTCCCTGCTAGTTTAGTTGGTAAAGAATCCACCTGTAATGCAGGAGACCCTGGTTCAATTCCTGGGTCAGGAAGATCTGCTAGAGAAGGGATAGGCTCCCCTCTCAGATATTCTTGGGCTTCCCTTGTGATTCAGCTGGTAAAGAATCTGCCTGCAATGTGGGAGACCTGGGTTTGATCCCTAGGTTGGGAAGATCCCTTGGAATAGGGAAAGGCTACCCACTCCAGTATTCTAGCCTGGAAAATTCCATGGACTGTACAGTCCATGGGGTCACAGAGAGTTGGACACAAATGAGTGACTTTCACTTTCACTATTTCAATCTAGGCTGCCAGGCTCCATAGACAATTCAAAATAATAATGAAATGGAGAATATGCTTCTCTAAAATTAAGATGCGAGACATTAAGAATTACAGAGGTATATTTTCCATACCTAGTTCCTTATTTTTATAGGGTGAAAAATCACTGGGCAGAATATAAATATGTCATTGTAAGAATACTGCTTGGGAAACCATATAAGTTTTTCCATTTATTTCTGGATGTTAACAGTATTATTTTTGACCCAGAAAATTAGTCACTCACTTGCCATAGTCTGAAGCTTCGGTCAAACTCTCTGATCTATTCAAGGCAACTAGAGTAGTTGTATCAAAGCACTCAGCTTTTCTGAATGACTGCTGTACATGAACTTATATGAAAATCTGTGCCTCTGTGAATACACAGTGTCTGTCTTTCACATGCAGGGAATCGAGGTTCTCTGAATTTATGCTTGGTTATAACTATATAACCAAGTAGACAATGGTTAATATGCCTGCAGCGACTGTGTTAGTTCTGGATTGTGAAAGGCAAATTCTGCAAAGTTTATTGCTTTCTTACATAGTGGGTAGAGATGAAGGGAAGCAAAGCTACATGAGAGGATCCAGGTGGACCACAGGCCCGGAAACAGACTAAATCTATACCCAACTCTGCCAGTCAGAAGTGGCAGCAAATCTATAAAGCTGAAATGGCAAAACAGTGTGGCATACAGCCAAAGAATCAGAATTATAGGATGTCAACTCACCAGAAGTGAGCAGTAGCCTTACATTTTGGTAGACAAGGAAGAGAATCCTGGATCCTGTCTGAGGAGCTCCGACAGGCAGACCCACCGCCTTCATTTCCTCCCATGGGCCCAGTTGCCTGAATAAATTTAACAAATGCATGAGCCCACATTTCTCATCCTGCTTAAGTTCTATTAGCACCTAAGTAACCAGGAGAGAAATTTAAGGAATATATACTACTCTACTCTTAAAGAGACTATAGATTTGAGGACATTTACACCAATTAAGCATGAACAACAAACATAAATTAGAGTGACTCATATAACCATAAAAGAAAAAACATAGCATGTAAAACAAACATTTAGTAAACTTTTTATCAGAAAAATAACAAGCGTAAGCAGCAACAATGTTGCATTCTTAAATGATGGCAGAAGCTGTTATACTAGACAAGAAGGTCAGAGGGATGCCCCATGTGATTTATCAATATGATGGATATGGCATAAATCAACAGCTAATACTTGGTGCTGTCTCCCCACCACCGCTGCCAGAATGAATGGGCTGAGAACAAGAGTGGAGGTGGTAATGACTTCTCTCACCATTACATCTATTTACCTAATTGAACAAGTTTGCACGTGATGTATTTGGAAGTCCTAGAGTCCACAGAAGCAGTGATTCTACAAGGAACCAACCTATGTAAAACAAAATGGAAACAGAATGTCCCCTTCACCTTGGGTCCCTCATGCTACCAAGACAACGATCTGAGAAGCAGGTGTCCACACGGGCCATGACTAATGGGTTACTACACACAATGGAGCACTACCACACAATGGGATTCACCGGATCATATCTGAGTTTCTCCTTGTCAAGTATGTAGTGGCCAGTGAGAAACCAGAACCATCTAATATAAATAAGACCATGGACAACTCAGACACTGCAAGAATAAAGAACTGGGCCACCAGTTAGGTAAAGAATTTGAAAGAATACCAGGAAGAGACAAGAAAGCCTTCTTCACGATCAACGCAAAGAAATAGAGGAAAACAACAGAATGGGAAAGACTAGAGATCTCTTCAAGAAAATTGGAGATACCAAGGGAATATTTCATGCAAAGATGGGCTTGATAAAGGACATAAATGTTATGGACCTAACAGAAGAAGAAGATATTAAGAAGAGATGGCAAGAATACACAGAAGAATTGTACAAAAAAGATCTTCACGACTCAGATAATCACAATGGTATGATCACTCATCTAGAGCCAGACATCCTGGGATGTGAAGTCAAATGGGCTTTAGAAAGCATCACTACAAACAAAGCTAGTGGAGGTGATGGCATTCCAGTTGAGCTATTTCAAATCCTGAAAGAAGATGCTGTGAAAGTGCTGCACTTAATACGCCAGCAAATTTGGAAAACTCACCAGTGGCCACAGGACTGGAGAAGGTCAGTTTTGATTCCAATCCCAAAGAAAGGCAATGCCGAAGAATGCTCAAACTACCACACCATTGTACACATCTCATGTGCTAGTAAAGTAATGCTCAAAATTCTCCAGGCCAGGCTTCAGCAACACGTAAACCATGAACTTTCTGATGTTCAAGCTGGTTTTAGAAAAGGCAGAGAAATCAGAGATGAAATTGCCAACATCCGCTGGATCATGAAGAAAGTAAGAAAGTTCCAGAAAACCATCTATTTCTGCTTTATTGACTATGTGAAAACCTTTGACTGTGTGGATCACAATAAGCTGTGGAAAATTCTGAAAGAAATGGGCATACCAGACCACCTGACCTCTGGAGAAATCTGTATGCAGGTCAGGAAGCAAGAGGTAGAACTGAACATGGAATAAGAGGCTGGTTCCAAACAGGAAAGGGAGTACGTCAAGGCTGTATATTGTCATCCTGCTTATTTAACTTCTATGCAGAGTACACCACGAGAAATGTTGGACTGGAAGAAACACAAGCTGGAATCAAGATTGCCAGGAGAAATATCAATAACCTCAGATATGCAGATGACATCACCTTTATGGCAGAAAGTGAAGAGGAACTAAAAGGCCTCTTGATGAAAGTGAACGAGGAGAGTGAAAAAGTTGGCTTAAAGCTCAACATTCAGAAAACGAAGATCATGGCATTCGGTCCCATCACGTCATGGGAAATAGATGGGGAAACAGTGTCAGACTTTATTTTGGGGGGCTCCAAAATTACTGCAGATGGTAACTACAGCCACGAAATTAAAAGACACTTATTCCTTGGAAGAAAAGTTATGACCAACCTAGATAGCATGTTCAAAAGCATAGACATTACTTTGCCAACTAAGGTCTGTCTAGTCAAGGCTATGGTTTTTCCAGTGGTCATGTATGGATGTGAGAGTTGGACTGTGAAGAAGACTGAGCACTGAAGAATTGATGCTTTTGACCTGTGGTGTTGGAGAAGACTCTTGAGAGTCCCTTGGACTGCAAGGAGATCCAACCAGTCCATTCTGAAGATCAGCCCTGGGATTTCTTTGGAAGGAATGATGCTAAAGCTGAAACTCCATTACTTTGGGCACCTCATGTGAAGAGTTGACTCATTGGAAAAGACTCTGATGCTGGGAGGGATTGGGGGCAGGAGGAGCAGGGGACGACCGAGGATGAGATGGCTGGATGGCATCACTGACTCGATGAATGTGAATCTGAATGAACTCTGGGTGTTGGTAATGGACAGGGAGGCCTGGCATGCTGCAATTCATGGGGTCTCAAAGAGTCAGACACGACTGAGCGACTGAACTGAACTGATCATCCAGCTGCGTTTGTAGCAGAGTAGGAGAAACATGAAATGGATGGGAGGAAAAGACAGCTATGATTAGGAAGGAAGAACTTTGCATAACCAGCTATCAGGCTCAGGGACTTTAGCAGCTACATTTTATGTTATTAAATTGTATCTCTAGTCCTCTTTCCCCTTTTCTTCTTGCTATTTTACATGAAGAGCATCAGTGGCACCTAATGTTTCAGGTGGGAGTATGACCACTGGCATCATCCCTGAGTAAGAGAACTGAGGGAATTTCTTGCATCACCTTTGTTAGGTTTTGGTCAGAGGAAGGCACAAGAGTGGATGCTGAGAGGTAGAAGGGTCTAGCTGTGCTGGATACCTTCTAAGGCATCCTTATCTGCTCTCCATCTTTCTCCAGTTTCTGTGCTGACCTGACATGGATTAGTTCAAAGGGCTCTCTTTTACTCTGGATTCCAACTGAGCTTGGCTAATGGAGAGCCACAGCAGAAATTAGGAAAGAACAAGGAGACTAAGGTCAAGGTACTCATTTTTCTTGTTCCCCTCCATGTCCCACAGTCAAAGGGTATTGCTACTCTTTCCATTAATGGCTCCTTCATCTCCTTCCTTCACATCTAGTAGTAGCACTGATCTGCTTACTGTTAAGCCAGGACACCAAACTCACAACTTTGCAGGTTTACCTGCCATTAGATTCCCCTTGAATTACTTGACTTTGACTGTGCCAGCTATTTTCAGATGTTTTAGATCCTGTCTAATAACAGCAAGACAGCACAATCAAAGACACTTTTTATTTAACTAGAAAACTGCAGTATTACTTTACAAAGGAGGGAAATTAAGTATTACTCTGTATCTGGAGTAGACTTGGGGGAATTAATTAACGTAAGAAAGTTCAAATAAAACTTAGATTTACTAGAATCGTCTTTGAGGTTTTTTTCATTTGATTTTCTATTTTTAAGTATTAGACAAAAAATACTTTAGTAAGGAATCCAGGCAGATTTAATGTTAAGTATCCCTTTGAGGGAAAGCAGGCAGATTTTAGACAAAGCACAGAGGCTTAAACTTGACATGAGTCCCAAAGAGAACATGAATCAATAGAATCACTGTTATGGGTTAAATTGTGTCTCTCCAAATGAAATGTTGAAACTGTAATCCCCAGTGCTTCAGGATGTGAAGTTAAATTAAGTAATTAGAGTATGCCCTAATCAAATATGACTGGTGTCCTTATAAAGTTTGGAGAAATCTGTACACAGAGACCAACACACACAGGGAGGCTGGTGTGATGAGATCCATGGGAAAAGGTCACGTGAAGACAGAGGGCAGGAGTGATACTGGTATGAGCCAAGGAATGCCTGGGGCCACCAGAAGCCTGCAGAGACAAGAGAGGATTTCATCACAAGGTGTCAGAAGCAGAATGGCCCTGCAAGTGCCCTGATTTTAGACTTCTACCCGCAAAATGAAGAGACAATAAGCTGCTGCTCTAAGCCACTCGATTTGTGGTATTTTGTTACAGCAGCTCTAGGAAACTGATACAATCATTTCTCATTTTCTGTGTTGAGAGTTCTAGCAGAACAAGTTCTGAATTTTATTAGAAAAATTACAAAACTGTACCTGAATTACTCAGTCTACATATCCAAACAGACAATTTTAACTGGGTTTAAATACACTTGAATTGTTACTTGAAATTCCAAATGTTCAAGCTGGTTTTAGAAAAGGCAGAGGAACCAGAGATCAAATTGCCAACATCCACTGGATCATGGAAAAAGCAAGAGAGTTCCAGAAAAGCATCTATTTCTGCTTTATTGACTATGCCAAAGCCTTTGACTGTGTGGATCACAATAAACTGTGGAAAATTCTGAAAGAGATGGGAATACCAGACCACCTGACCTGCCTCTTGAGAAATCTGTATGCAGGTCAGGAAGCAACAGTTAGAACTGGACATGGAAAAACAGACTGGTTCCAAATACAAAAAGGAGTACGTCAAGGCTGTATTTCATCACCCTTCTTATTTAACTTCTATGCAGAGTACATCATGAGAAACGCTGGGCTGGAAGAAACACAAGATGGAATCAAGATTGCCGGGAGAAATATCAATAATCACAGATATGCAGATGACACCACCTTTATGGCAGAAAGTGAAGATCTAAAGAGCCTCTTGATGAAAGTGAAAGAGGAGGGTGAAAAAGTTGGCTTAAAGCTCAACATTCAGAAAACGAAGATCATGGCATCCAGTCCCATCACTTCATGGGAAATAGATGGGGAAACAGTGGAAACAGTGTCAGACTTCATTTTTGGGGGGCTCCAAAATCACTGCAGATGGTGACTGCAGCCATGAAATTAAAAGACTCCTCGGAAGGAAAGTCATGACCAATCTAGAGAGCATATTATAAAGCAGACAGTTTGCCAACAAGGGTCCGTCTAGTCAAGGCTATGGTTTTTCCAGTGGTCATGTATGGATGTGAAATTTGGGCTATAAAGAAAGCTGAGCACCGAAGAATTGGTGCTTTGAACTATGGTGTTGGAGAAGACTCTTGAGTCCCTTGGACTCCAAGGAGATCCAACCAGCCCATTCTGAAGGAGATCAGCCCTGGGATTTCTTTGGAAGGAATGATGCTAAAGCTGAAACTCCAGTACTTTGGCCACCTGATGTGAAGAACTGACTCATTTGAAAAGACCTTTATGATGGGAAAGATTGAAGGCAGGAGGAGAAGGGGACGACGGAGGGTGAGATGGTTGCATGGCATCACAGACTCAATGGACATGAGTTTGAGTAAGCTCCGGGAGTTGGTGATGGACAGGGAGGCCTGGCGTGCTATAGTCCATGGGGTCCCAAAGAGTCAGACAAGACTGAGTGACTGAACTGAGCCCACCTCTCCAGTCTGGGGAAGTTATAAATATCTCTTCATGTCCACAGATGCAGAAGTAGGATTTGAACCAGACATGCTGGCTCATAACACTGTACCTTTTCCACTGCTGTTTGGAGTTTGCTCTGGCTCTTCTGGATGAATCTATGACTTCAACAAGTGATTTAAGTTCTCTGAACCTCAGAATCCTTTTTGAAGAGTGAAGTGGTAACATTTCCAAACTCACAGGGTTCATATATGATTTCTTTTCATTATACACAATGGATTTAAAACCCGAGCGAGCGCATGGTAATTGTTCTACAGAGGCAAACCGCTGTTAAGATGAGCCCATGCAGACTCTGGGCTGACTTCAAGACTCTGCAGTTGATTATACTGCAAATGCAGAGAAACAGAGAAACCATCAAAGGAGCGAGTCCTTCCCTTTACGGGAAGCTGTAGAGTAGAAGACATAGGGAAGAGAAATGAACATCTTTGCTATTTATTTCAAAACATATTTGGACAGGAGCCTTCAGTAGATATTTGCTGAATGAATAAATGAGACTGTAACTAAAAGGGCACTTGGGTTCCTAGAATCTTGCTCCAATTTATTTATACTGGAGAAGTAGTGTCTTAACAGAATATGTTAACCTCAGGAATTAAAAATTTTTTGGCCATGCCACGTGGCATTTGGGAATTTAATTCCCCAACCAAGGCTCGAAGCCCTGCTCCCTGAGTTGGATGCATGGAGTCTTAACCACTGCACTGGCAGGGAAGTCCGGTAGTCCACACCTACAATCCCATTTTCATTGTTTCATTCAGTTTTACACTAGCAATGTTCATGAGAACAAATTTTAAAATACATTAATCCTAATGTAACAGGATATAGAAATGGGAGTATCGATCTCAACTGCAGCTAAGATCCAGAGACAACACAGAGGAAAGAGGTCTTATCCTCCCATGAAAGATGCCAGATCGCCTATCAGGACATTTAAAGAGTAGCTAACAGCTGTTTGTTGTCTGCCTAGGATCTATGATGAAAGTATAAAAAGCTTGATTTAGGTTTTTCTTAAAAATAACTAATCCCAGGACTTTCCTGCCAGTGCAGTGGTTAAGACTCCACGCATCCAATTCAGGGAGCAGAGCTTCGAGCCTTGGTTGGGGAACTAAGTCCCCAAGTGCCATGTGGCATGGCCAAAAAAATTTTTTTTTAATTCCTGAGGTTAATATATTGTGTTAAGACACTACTTCTCCAGTATAAATAAATTAGAGCAAGATTCTAGGTACCCAAATGCCTTTTCAGTTGCAGTCTCATTTATTCATTCAACAATGTCTACTGAGGGCTCACTATGTCCCAGGTACTATTCCAGTACTGGGAATACAGCAGTAATCAGAACAGAAAACAACTTCCACCTCCAAAGTTTAAAGTTCCTGAAAGAGAAAGATAAAAAACAAGATATATAAATAAAATACGATAATAGATGCGGTAATGCCGAAGAGAAAAATGAAGCAGAGGAAAACAAATAGAAATTGTGTGTGTGTGTTGGAGGTGTGTGCCATTTTTGGCAACCAGAGAAGAAAGCCACATTGCACTGGAGAGATTGAAAGGAAGTCAGCAGTCAAAGTCTGAGAAAGACTTCCAGAACATTGGAAGCGGGGATTAGAGAGTCCCCAAGTGTCTGCTGAGGATCAGAGAGGAGGCCCCTGTGAGTGGGACAGAGAGAGTAAGGTGGAGTACAGCAGGATATGAGTCCCAAAGGTGACTGTGCATGAGGCAAGGGATTTCTTTGAAGATACAAATTTTTATATGAAATTTAAAATAAAAGATAAAAATAAAATTTTTGGCCATGCCACATGGCATTTGGATCTCATAGTTTCTATGTGCAATAATCTATATATGCTAAGGGGCTTCCCTGGTAGCTCAGAGATTAAAGAATCTTCCTGCAATGCTGGAGATCCAGGTTCAATGCCTGGGTCAGGAAGATCCCCTGGAGAAAGGAATGGCACCTATCAAGTCCCTTACTTCATTATTCATAGTCAGTTCCAGGGGGAAGATGAATATGTGCGGTTTTTTAAATTGGCATGTAATTGATTAACAGTTTCCCAGTTCACAGTGGTCACAGAATATGCCTGCCAAATCAGGAGTCTTCCAGGACACTCTGGTTCGATCTCTGAATTGAGAAGATCCTCTAGAGAAGGAAATGCCAACCCATTTCAGTGTTCTTCCCTGGAAAATTCCGCAGACAGAGGAATCTGGTGGGCTATAGTCCATGGGGTCACAAAGAGTCAGACACAGCTGAGCACACACATGTGCTTTGATGTATAAAGCTGTATCAGTTTCAGGTGTACAATAGTGATTTTATATTTTTCATAGGTTATAATCAATTTAAAATTATTACAAAATACTGGCAGTATTCTATGTTCTGTACATTACATCCTTGTGTCTATTTTATATGAATAGTTTGTACCTCTTAATCCTCTTCTTCTAAATTTCCCCTCCTCCAGTCCCTCTCCAGTGGTGACCACTGGTTTGGTTTTTATATGAGTTTGTTTCTATTATGCTATACTCACTCATGTTCTTTTTAAGAGTCCACATGCAGGTGAAAACATTCAGTATTTGTCATTCTCTTATTTCACTACAGATAACACCCTCCAGGTCTATCCATGTTGTCACAAATGGCAAAATGTCATTCTTTTTTAAGGCTGAGTAGTATTCCATTCTCTCTCTCTCTCTCTCTCTCTCTCTCTCTCTCTCTCTCTCTCTCTCTCTCTCTCTCTCTCCCTCTTCTCTCTCCCCTCTTTTTTTTTTTTTCTACTTCTTTCTCT
>SJYC01121527.1:0-17944 GCA_006408675.1 Madoqua kirkii
CACAGATCCATCTAGTCAAAGCTATGGTTTTTCCAGTAGTCATGTATGGATGTGACAGTTGGACTATAAAAAAGTTGAGTGCAGAAGAATTGATGCTTTTGAACTGTGGTGTTGGGGAACTCTTGAGGGTCCCTTGAATAGCAAGGAGATCCAACCAGTCCATCCTAAAGGAAATAAGTCTTGAATATTCATTGGAAGGACTGATGCTGAAGCTGAAACTCTAATACTTTGGCCATTTGATGTGAAGAACTGACTCATTTGAAAAGACCTTGATGCTGAGAAAGATTGAAGGTGAGAGGAGAAGGGGATGACAGACGATGAGATGGTTGGATGGCATGACTGACTCAATGGACCTGAGTCTGAAACTGTGGAAGTTGGTGATGGACAGGGAGGCCTGGTATGCTGCAGTCCATGGGGTCACAAAGAGTAGGACATGACTGAGCGACTGAACTGAGTGACTTAGCTTGCTTTAGGTGACAGCATCAAGTGGTTAGTGGCTGATGGATTACTGAAACGTGATATATTCACAACTTAAGCATTTTCAAACACAAAAAATATAAACACATTTGCTCATCTTTGGATGTAGGGCCAAACCTTTTCCTTGAAAACAATTCTGTTATTGGGGTTTATGATTTCCATTGGTTTGGGATTCTTTAGTGTGGAACACAGATGTAAAGGTACTTTAAAGACAGTCTGCATATGGAATTCTACTAGCCTTTCTATTATTTTAACCTAAGCTTTTAATCGTTGCTTTCCCATGTCTAATTGTGTAGTTTTTCCCATCTTTTAAATCTTAATTTTTATATGATTATCAAAAAGTGCATAACCCACTATACAAACTCTAATCTACAGAATTGCACTCCTTAGACAGTGAATGGTCTATTATCACAAATCTCTAAGATAACCATCGGTTGTGTTTTAGTGTCTGTTTCTTGTAGATTTGTTTATGTACTGATATAACTTGAATATGGAGACACACACTCAACAATAATACAGTGACCAGGAGGCCTTTGTTTCAGAGAGATCTTTCTAATAGTTCCCAAAAGGAGGTTTAGAAGTGTATGTGTGTCAGGGGTGGAGGGGAGAGCATTTTAGTTTTTCCAGAGATTGACATTTAGTGCCCAAGAGCCAGGATCCTAAACATCCCCCAGTGAATGGGTGTGTCCCGTATGATGAAAAATTATGCCATCCGAAATGAGAGTGGTCATCCCGAAATACTGTTTTCTTGAGAATAGTGCTGCTGTTCGTCCTCAGGTTTTATCCGTCTACATAGATTTTATTAAGTTTCTATGATTCAGAGAACGTGTGAGCAGAGGGGCTCCTTTGAGAACACGGTGAAGCAGACCCAGTCCTTGCCTCCCAGGAACGCTCAGTCTTCTGCGCGCAGCGCGTGTAGACTCTGACGCACGCTCGAGTGGAAACAGCGTCTAACAGAAGAGCAGGGTGCCAGGGGATCAGGTATACCTGGGGACATTTGAGAAGGTTCCTTAGAAGAGACTAGCCCTTTCAAGGGTCGGACTCTCACAGTCAGGGATACTAGTGCCCAGGGTCGTGTCTTGGAAGAAGGAAGCAGTGGTGTGTCACCGGCCCGCCACTTCTGGGCCAGTGCCGGGCACGGCGAGGCCACTTGTGCCACCCGTTGCTCAGGTCCCTGGCTCTCGGCCCTCCACACCCTGTCTGGTTGTTTCTGCTACCACCGCAGCAGGAGACATGTCCATGATTTAGCTCGGGTGGGAATTCCCAGGAATGCCAGCTAGGGTCCACTGAAGCCAGCCAGCCCTGGGTATGGGACGAGAAAGGGCAGGCAGGACAAGAGGCTGCAGACAGTGACAGAGAACCCCTTCCTACTAGACAGGAGCACACCCACAGTGAGGGTCCCTCGTGGAGGAGGGATGGGAGGAGGGGGATGGATATGAGGCACCAGGAATTCTCTAGCTAAAATGTAACTCTTCAGGGCTCACATCTTCTATTTTAGTTGTCTTCTAAAAAGTCTGTAGGTATGTTTTCCTACCTTCAAAAGCTGACAGTCGGGAACATCATCTTGCTATAAGGTTGTCAGTATGAACTGGTAATTACACTGGAAATAAGCTTCATTCTTCCTTCACTGTTTACACTGAACGCTGACTTTAATTAGCAGCTGGTATCTGCCTGTTCTAGAAAGACATCTGTAATGGTGTCTGAAGGAATCTGTTTGTTTTTCTGACAAGTTTATATAGACCAGAAAAGAAGACCTGGGAATAGTGGAATGCAGCCTAAGAGTAAACCCATATACTGTTCACCATTCAGCAAACCTAAGCTGACTCAGGGATGAGGCAAACCGCAGACAGCGCTCCAAGCGTCTGGCGCTTAAGACCACTTCTTCCCCATTAGGAGTTGGTATTCCTGTGAAACTCCAGCCAGGTGTAGCTAAGGACATTGTCCTAGTGGTCTGTGACCTGTCAAAATGTTACTTTCTGAATCTTAGCTTGTTCCAGTCCTGGAGCAACACTTGTGTGCATTGGAACACTGTGTCTTTGTGCAAGGACCTGAACCACAGGTTGAGCGCATGTTCAGCCTCCATCTGCAAATACTTCACGTCTGGTTGATAAAAAACATCTTTACCCAGGGTATTTTGTTTTCATCCAGTGTCTTTAAAATTAAAAAAAAAACAAACACTTTCTTTTGGTTGCGCTGGGTCATTATTGCTCCACTGGGCTGTCTCCAGTTGCAGCGTGCAGGCTTCTCACTGTAGCAGCTTCTCTTGTTGCAGAGCACAGGCTCTAGAGTGTGTGGGCTCAGTAACTGTGGTGCGTGGGCTCGGCTGCTCCACAGCACATGGGGTCTTCTGGACCAGGGATCGAACCTGTGTCCTCTGCATTGGCAGGTCGACTCTTAACCGCTGGACCAACAGGAAAGTCCCATCCCATGGTTTTTCTTTTTTGAGAAACTTTTCTGTTTCTTCATTAGAGGCTTGGCAACATGCTTGCTGCCAGCTACTCATTCAGCTGAGAATGGGTTCTCTCCCCGTGATCCTGCTCTTTCGTCTCATTCGTTTGAGAGTGTTGTAGCATCATCCTGCTTCCATCTTTCTCTGCTGCTCGTAACCTGTATTGTCTCTGGAACAGAGGATAATTTCCAGAGTGGATCTGGCCTGCAGAGGTTCACTCATCTCTTCATAAATCCTGAGACTTTGATCCTTCTTATATCTTTCAAACAGCCTCTCTACTTACACATGCTTGAGGTCTTGTGGGTAACCTTCTACCCTTCCCTCTGCCTGTGCTGCTCAGCCCTCCCTCTTTGTCCATTAGCTTCTGACCCGGGTGCCTTGTGGAGAAGGCAATGGTGCCCCACTCAAGTACTCTTGCCTGGAAAATCCCATGGACGGAGGAGCCTGGTGGGCTGCAGTCCATGGGGTCGCTAAGAGTTGGGCATGACTGAGTGACCTCACTTTCACTTTTCACTTTCATGCATTGGAGAAGAAAATGGCAACCCGCTCCAGTGTTCTTGCCTGGAGAATCCCAGGGACAGGGGAGCTTGGTGGGTGCCACACAGAGTCGGACACGCCTTTGGAACGTCTCCTTTGTCACAGTCTTAGCACTTTGCGCAGACCTCCTGGAGTACTGTATGTAACTTAACTTGCTTCTGTGTCTGTCTCCTCACTAGACTAAGTTACTTGAAAGCATGGAGGTTTTCTCCATTTTTTAAGAAACATTTTAAAAATGTTTGTTTACTCATTTGTTCATCTGTGCTGGGCCTTAGTAATGGCATGAAGGACCATCAACCTTTGTTGCATCATGTAGGATCTTTTCATTGCAGCAACAGGGGACCTAGTTCCCTGAGCAGGGATTGGACTTGGGCTCCCTGAGTTGCAAGCATGGAGTGTTAGTCATGGACCACTAGGGAAATCCCAATTTCACTTCATTTTTTAAAATTCCCCTTTAGTCCAGCATAGTGTATGGCAGAGTGTTATCTCAGTTAATGTTTATTGAGCAAAGTTTATGTTCTCTGTGGTTTAGAAATGTTCTCAGGGGGCATTCAGCCATGTTATAGATGGTCTGAATTACAAAAGTAGGGCATCATATTAACCCACAACTGTATTAGGAATTGAAGGATGACTCACAATTAATTATATCTGTATCTTGAATACTGTTTTTCTGGGGGAGGGGGGAGTACCAGTTTTATTATAAGATAATTACCAGTCAACTTATCTTGTTAATACTGTGGGTTGTGGTTTTGTAAGAAATTAGAATCTCAAGAGTACTTTTCTCCCACCGTTATATTTTGCTCAAGTATCAAATCAAGGAGTTTGATGTGTGATTTGAGTGTTCCATGGTGTGGTATTTTCTGCTGAATCATCTGCTCCTTACCAACTGTGTTCTTTACAGATAATTTATGTATGCCACCAGTTCTAAAATTGTCTTTATTTCTTGTCTACTTTTATACTTACTGACTTCCTGCTGTGAAACAGGAAAGCAGTGATATTGTTTCTGAGCTCTTTTACTATAGGTGTTTGGTAGGTCTCCATATCTCACTGAGAGGCATTTTTCAGACTCTTCTGTATTTCCAGACCTCTTAATGCTCAGGAAAATTTTTGGACCTCAAATGTGTGCCTATATACAGTATAATGAATTTGATTGTCCAGAAGATTACTTAGTAAAACATATTATAAATTCCTTTTTATTAGCAAGTTCTTAATTCCACGAATGTACATGTATTCATTTGCTAGAGCTGTCATCCCACAAAACAGAAATATTATTTCCTCACAGTCCTGGAAGCTAAAAGTCCCAGGTCACGGTGCTGGCAGGATGCATGTCTTCTGAGGACTTCTTTCCCTGGCTTGCCTTCCACTGTCTTCACCCCATCTCCCCTCTGTGTCTGTTGCTACCTTATCTTATCAGGGCACCAGTCACATGGGATTAGGGCCCACCCGTGTTACATCACTTCCTGGCAAATAGGTGGGGAAACAATGGAAACAGTGGCAGACTTTATTCTGGGGGGCTCTAAAATCACTGCAGATGGTGACTGCAGCCATGAAATTATGACGCTTACTCCTTGGAAGAAAAGTTATGACCGACCTAGACAGCATATTAAAAAGCAGAGACATTACTTTGCCAACAAAGGTCTGTCTAGTCAAGGCTATGATTTTTCCAGTAGTCACGTATGGATGTGAGAGTTGGAATATACAGAAAGCTGAGTGCCGAAGAATTGATGCTTTTGACACGTGGTGTTGGAGAAGACTCTTGAGAGTCTCTTGGACTGCAAGGAGATCCAACCAATCCATCCTGAAGGAAGTCAGTCCTGAATATTCACTGGAAGGACTAATGCTGAAGCTGAAACTCTAATACTTTGGCCACTTGATGCGAAGAACTGACTCATCTGAAACAACCCTGATGCTGGGAAAGATTGAGGAAGGGAGGAGAAGGGGACAACAGAGGATGAGATGGTTGGATGGCATCACCGACTCAATGGTCATGGGTTTGAGCAAGCTCTAGGAGTTGGTGATGGACAGGGAAGCCTGGCGTGCTGCAGTCTGTGGGGTCGCAAAGAGTCAGACACGACTGAGCGACTGATGTTACATCCTCTTACCTTAATTACCTCTTTAAAGGTCCCTCCTCCATATCCAGCCATACTCTGAAATCGTAGGGTTTAGGACTTAGAATTTCAACATATGCATTTTAGAGGGGACACAGTCAGCACACAAGTCAGTGAATAATGTCTCAGTTTAAATATCCCATTCAGATAGTAGAGAGATTCTTAGCTTGCTGTAGTACTTTTCAGGGATTATTCAATAAATATGTATCTACTACTTTCTCTTTTCATAGACCAAAATGCTGTCTTCCTTTCTGCTTATCCTTTTTCCTGATGATTTTTTGAAGCCATTGGCTTCCCCAGAATGGTTGGTGAGGAAGGAAAGCTCGTGTCCACACTTTTTTGGAATTCTGGGATCAAAGTTTTATCAGAAAAACAGATACTTGGATACTTTTCTTTAATAAGACTAGTAATAATAACACCTTTTACTGAGAGCTTATTATGGGCAACCCACTGTGTTGTAATGATCACACTGAGCCTGCAGAGCTGATGTTACTATCTACTTGATATATGAGGAAACTGAGGCTCTGAGACCTGAAGTGACTTGCCCTGAATACTTTCTTTGTGGTTTTTCCTTTAAGGCACATGTTTGGTCCTGAAGGACTATCAATTGTGAGATTAGAAGTGTGGAAAAGAAGGATGTATCAACTTGTATCCACTGGGTTTATTGGTGGTAATCTGAGACCTAAGGCTCCCAAAAGTTACAGATTCCAGTGACTGAATTCCACATGGGCAGAGGTTTGAAGGCATTGCACAGTCCGCCTCTTAAACTGGGCCAGTCGATTCTGGGCTACTTGGAGCCAAGAACTATGGACCATGGTCTGATTGAAGAGTGGTTGTTGTGGTAACTGGCTGAAAAGTAGGCTCAAAAGAAAGCTTCAGGATAGGCAGTATGACGTAAGAGACACAGGTTCGATCCCTGGGTCAGAAAGATCCCCTGGAGAAGGAAATGGCAGCCCACTCCAGGATCCTTGCCTGGAGAATCCTATGGACAGGGGAGCCTGGTGGGCTACAGTCCATGGGATCTCAGAGAGTCAGACAGAACTGAAGCAACTTACCACAAACAAGCAATAAGAACAGGAGGAAGATGTATTACCCAATATTTCATGATGGGATTATGGGCAAGAATTACTGGGAGCTGCCTGGAAAAGGCTAGATCAGTGGTTTTCCATCTTTGGCTCAGGATCTGAATAACCTGGGGAGCTTTTAAAAGCACAGAGCCTGGGTTCAGCCTAATTGAGAGTGGTATGGGCCTTGACGTCTGTACTTGTTAACAGCTGCCCAAGTTGCTCTGATGTGCAAAGTTAATAAGAACTAACGAGCTGGGTCAGAGGTTGGCTAGCTGTGACCCAGGGGCCAGATCTGGCCTGCTGCCTATTTTGTAGGGTCCAGGAACTAAGAATTGTTTCTACCCTTTCAGATAGTTGGGAAAAAAAAGTCTCTATTTTGCAATACATGAAAATGACATGAAATTTAAATTTCAGTGCTCCTAATTCCATTTGTACTGGAACACAGACATCCATGCTCATTCATTTACGTTTTGCCTGTGGTTGCTTTCACGCCACAACGGCAGAGTTGAGTAGTTGCAGAAGATCCGAAAGCATGTTTTCTATACGGCCCTTTATGGCCCTTTATAGCACGTTTGCTGAGCGTGAGTGAGGTGAAGCTGATGTCATCATCACGGCCACCTTAGAACCTGGAAGGAAACATTTGTGTAACTTGTTTGTTTGTATAGTGTACTTTACATTTTAATCGCCTGTGGATTTTTTGTTATTTCCTAGCAGAAGGGCCCTGGTTGATGTATTTATAGCAAGTTTGTTCAGCTGACTTTTTATCAAACAGGTTTGAGACATACTTTTTCCGTCAAAACATACAAATAAGAACACAGAATCCAAAGACTGTGATAACCCAGGCCATTTCACTGTAGAAATCTCCTAAATTGCCTAATACCCATTTTCTAGCCCATCCTCACCACCTCAGTCCTTTTGTTGTCTTCCCCCATCTTCCGTACATATTTGCAGTTAATACCAGCTGGATAGCTCCGAGCATTTCCTTTCCTTAATCCAGTGTTGAGAAAAGAGAACATTGTTTATAGGAATGATTTTAGTATAAAAACACAGTTGAGCAAAATTAAGAAAATAACTGCCGTCAGATTGGTTTCTTTCTTTTACCTTCCAGTTTTCATTCACTTGGGTTTAGAAAACAAGAAAAGTATTAACCTTGGGAAAATTACCCAAGAAATGGAAAACAACCAAGAAAAGGAAACCCCCCAGGCTGTATTTTGTAGCGAGAAGAAGCCACTGTTTGCTTCTAAACCAGCCCACCTGTCTCAGAAGAGAGAGATTGTAAACTTGTGCTCGGATTCACCACTTTAGGCTTTTGTTTCTTTTGTTTTCACTCATAATTTTGGTGGTGGTGATTGCGAGCGTGAAAGCTAGAGGCTGATATACACTTATCAATTTCATAAGCATGTGATATCATGGATTTTTTTAAAATAATGAACTTGTATCAATTGAACTCATAGGGAAAAAGTATTTGATTTCCAAGTAGTTTCTTATTCATCATTGGAGGGTGGTTTTCAAAGACCCTGAGAGTCTCCTTGTGAAACCGCTCGGTGTCTTGCATGCTGCAAGTGAGGCCGCATCGTCATACGTTCTCATTTTTATCCTGTCCTTCCCCGTCATAGCGAGATACCTACAATCCTAGGCGTATTTACCCTACGCCACCTGGAAGGAAGCCAGCAATGTCATTACAGATGGCAGTGTGCCCAAACTATCTTAAAAAAAGCATCGTCGCTGTGACTAATTAAGTTTCAGGAAGGGCGGCGTTCGCTTTTATATTAACAAGCGTTTTGAAAAGGCTGAGAGCAGATATGTTAGAAGCAATCTTCTTATTCCTAAGAGTTCATGGTTGCATTTAATTGTCCTTTAGTTTCTCCACTCTTGAGTTTGAAAGCCACCTGCTGGATCAGGAATATTCTAGGCAGGGAGAAAAGGAGCTGATGTTTGCGTGTTTTGTATTTCTACTAGTGACTCATTTTTCTTTCTTTTTTTTTAGGGTTCTGTACATTGGTCTGGCCTGCAATACAGCTCGCTATATTTATATTTCCTACCTGGAAAACGCCTGGACTGTTCTGCCCATGGAAGTTCTTCAAGGTAAGTTAGTAGTTGGAGTTAAGATTATCTTTTTACCTGAGTTATGACTACATGAAAGTTCAGTGGCCTTCAGCATCTGACTCTTCAGACGAAAGACAGACCCACTGTGTTATATGAGTCTGAAATGGTTGTGAAGAAAGAGGTGACATCAGCAGGCCTGGCTCTTCAGTTCCTCTGAGTGTTCTGTGTTTGTCAAGCCAAACAAAGCTGAATTATTTCCCACACCCTGTGATTCAACAAAGAAAGAGGAACTCTGCAATAAACTTACGTACAATTGTGAGGTGTACACATCCAAAGGTGGTTTTAAATATAAAAGGATTTATGTTTTAAAGATTTTGGTGTTTTTGTTGAATAACTAATTGATAAAAATGTTTGCCATAATTATTTTATTTCTTTAGTTACTTTGATCACAGCTAGTGATTTGTAACTAAAGCTTTACAGTCAGACTGTCGTCTTCCCGCGAACCTTTAAAATCTTTGCTCAAATGTCCTGACCTGAGTTCTTCTCTTTGCTTCACTGGACTGTTTCCCTGAAACATGTAACTTTGAAAAAAATTTCTTGCCATGTGGTTTAAGAACAGTGAAAACATAGATTTCTATTCATAATATAATGAATAGCTCTATATAATCCAGACTGTATCCTGAGAAGCTCTGTTAGCGGCTTGGCTGTTCCATTTGGTGATTGGTATTATGATTAAAATAAAGGTTCAGGACAACATCATTGGAATCGAGGTCTTCTGGGACCACTCAGGCTCCTAAATCATTAGTTGTACCAAATAATCTGTGACTATATACAATTTCATTAGCTTTATTGATTGCGTTATCATTTTCCATAACCCTAAAGATGCAAATACAGTACCATCAACATAATTCTCTATCATAATATAAGAGATAAAAGATTCACAATTATATATCTAAATGAAATGTACAAAATGCAAGGTCATTCATCAAATGCCATCGTTTCAAGAAAAAAAAATTATCCTAATTGAAAGGAGACATAATTTATAGTCATGTGATAATTATAAAATTCAAGTATGTACACACTTTTGAAGATGTTTTTCTCAGGTCTGATGCAGTGGTATAAATGATGAAAACAGATTCTATTTATAAAAATATATATATAATGGAAGTTTGGTCTTATGGTAAGAAATTGTAATCATGAGAACTCTTGAAGAGTCTTAAGGTGGAGCATACATCTCTGTTCTGTCATATAAGAAAAAGCACAAAATATGAAATGCGGGAAAGAAATGTGCAATGATAACAAGATACATGCAACACAGTTCTTAGGAATTCCACCTCTAATTCCTATTCTGTTCTATGAGGATGCTGCTTACCTGATTTAACTACTTTATTTATTGCTGTGATACAGGTGCAGACCCTTAACTAAGAAAACAAACAAAAAACTGGTATACCTGTCATAATAATACATGCATAGACTTTTTTCTCTTCTTTTAATTTAATATGAATTAGATGAAAAAAGATAGTTTGCATTAGTGACTTAAGAAAATAAAGCTAATGAGAAGTTTGTTTTTAAATGATTAAAGAAGATATTTATAACAGAAGAATTTTCTAAGAGGAAAGAGAACAAATGCTGTTGTGAATTGAGACACTTTTTTCCCATGTTAATTTATCAAAGAAATGTTTAGCAGCCACCACAAGTCAAGCAGGATGCCGGGTGCTGGGAATGTAGTTAAAAAACAATATATTAACTTAGCCCTCAAGGTCTCGCTGATTGTTCTGAAAGGCAGATGTGTAAACACATGCCTGCTACCCTGTGTGTTAGACGGAATCAGGAGCAATGTGCCAGGTACCAGAGATGCTGCAGAGAGGGGATGATCAGCTTTGTGAAGCAGAGAATGGGAGGATGGAGATATTGTTGAAAGATTCCCCAGGGAGATCACAGATGAGCAGGATGTTGAAGGGGGACTAGGACTCCAGCCGGGGACCTAAAGACAAGTGGACATGTTGGCTTAGAGTGGAGCCCCTGCCAAAGCAGTCTGTGCAGAGCAGACTAGCCTTCCCGGGGACCCGAGCGGGAGACCCTGGCGAGGGCTCGGTGGGTTTGCCGTCCTCAGCTGCTGACCCAGGCCTGGTTTTATAAAGTGTACTTACGTGCCACTCCAGGCAGTCACCCTTGCCTCCTGTGGCAGGCTGCATTTTATACCTCTGGGTTTGATTTTATTTCACCTTGTGCCAGCAGAGACCTAGTTACTGATCTGAAGTAAGTAAAAAGGGGGAATTGGTAAATACAGAGAGCCTCCTCGTCTAACGGGCTCTGGGACTGGCTCCACAGGGCTCTCTGTGTCTAAGCCTGGAGGGCACGGGTCCATCCCCTGGCGGAAGTGAGGCCTGAGTATTTTGGCTGTACACCAAAGACTCCCTTGCCTTGTTTGACCTGTGCCTGCCACAGAAAACAGTGGATTATCTATGTGGAATAAATCCTGCATTTTAGGAACACACTTCTGACCAAACAGGGTTGTTTTCCAGTCTGCATTCTTCAGTATTTGCAGGCTTGTCCAAATGACTGTCAAGTCCTGGTGCTTTAGGCAGCTCTACTGGCAATGCAGTCAGACAAGAAATGATGACAAAGCAGGAGCGATTTAATTACAGGCCAAGCCCCCTGTCGTGATAGATGCCCCGTAACCCCATGACAGGAACTGCTACCTGGCAATGTCCAAAGACCTAGCCATAGGAGGGGAGGCTGGGTGGGCTGGGAGGTTGGCTTTCACCCCTGATGGTCACGACAGCACCTCCACTCTTCCATTCCTCCCCCACACCACACGAGAGGGTCTTCTTTAAGGAAAGAGGTGAGGGCTGGCTCCTCATCGTCCCTCTCACCCCTTGCCTCATTCCCCAAACACCATGAGAACCAGTACCCCCTGAGCAACCAAAGGGGCAGAGACAAGGGATGTGCTTGAACCCGTATCTCGGGCTGCTCCGCTCTTCCTTTTGGGGGCTGCCTGTAACTGATGGAGGAGGATGCCTTGTTATTCCACATTCCTGGAAGCTGTTTATCATCTTCTTAGCATTTGGCTCCTCAGGCCGTGCTGATAATCATTGGCAGATGGGATGGGGATAAAACATATTTCTTCTCCTCTAGGCCCCTAGGAAGGAGGCCATGTGGGTAACTATTTGGGACAGAGGTAAGACTGTTGGATCCTGGGGGAGATTACGAGCATGTTTCTTTTCCATGCTCTTTCTTACATTTAGTAGCCAGTGTCTCTTACAGCAAACATGTTGTTCAGTAGGCAACTGGTGCTACCATGTAAAGAAGCAGAAAGATACATTTCCTATTCATAAGGAGCCTGTGGTGGTTTAGTAGCTAAGTCGTGTTAGACTCTCTGACCCCATTTTAAGGTGGAGCATACATCTCTGTTCTGTCATATAAGAAAAAGCACAAAATATGAAATGCGGGAAAGAAATGTGCAATGATAACAAGATACATGCAACACAGTTCTTAGGAATTCCACCTCTAATTCCTATTCTGTTCTATGAGGATGCTGCTTACCTGATTTAACTACTTTATTTATTGCTGTGATATCAGGTGCAGACCCTTAACTAAGAAAACAAACAAAAAACTGGTATACCTGTCATAATAATACATGCATAGACTTTTTTCTCTTCTTTTAATTTAATATGAATTAGATGAAAAAAGATAGTTTGCATTAGTGACTTAAGAAAATAAAGCTAATGAGAAGTTTGTTTTTAAATGATTAAAGAAGATATTTATAACAGAAGAATTTTCTAAGAGGAAAGAGAACAAATGCTGTTGTGAATTGAGACACTTTTTTCCCATGTTAATTTATCAAAGAAATGTTTAGCAGCCACCACAAGTCAAGCAGGATGCCGGGTGCTGGGAATGTAGTTAAAAAACAATATATTAACTTAGCCCTCAAGGTCTCGCTGATTGTTCTGAAAGGCAGATGTGTAAACACATGCCTGCTACCCTGTGTGTTAGACGGAATCAGGAGCAATGTGCCAGGTACCAGAGATGCTGCAGAGAGGGGATGATCAGCTTTGTGAAGCAGAGAATGGGAGGATGGAGATATTGTTGAAAGATTCCCCAGGGAGATCATAGATGAGCAGGATGTTGAAGGGGGACTAGGACTCCAGCCGGGGACCTAAAGACAAGTGGACATGTTGGCTTAGAGTGGAGCCCCTGCCAAAGCAGTCTGTGCAGAGCAGACTAGCCTTCCCGGGGACCCGAGCGGGAGACCCTGGCGAGGGCTCGGTGGGTTTGCCGTCCTCAGCTGCTGACCCAGGCCTGGTTTTATAAAGTGTACTTACGTGCCACTCCAGGCAGTCACCCTTGCCTCCTGTGGCAGGCTGCATTTTATACCTCTGGGTTTGATTTTATTTCACCTTGTGCCAGCAGAGACCTAGTTACTGATCTGAAGTAAGTAAAAAGGGGGAATTGGTAAATACAGAGAGCCTCCTCGTCTAACGGGCTCTGGGACTGGCTCCACAGGGCTCTCTGTGTCTAAGCCTGGAGGGCACGGGTCCATCCCCTGGCGGAAGTGAGGCCTGAGTATTTTGGCTGTACACCAAAGACTCCCTTGCCTTTGTTTGACCTGTGCCTGCCACAGAAAACAGTGGATTATCTATGTGGAATAAATCCTGCATTTTAGGAACACACTTCTGACCAAACAGGGTTGTTTTCCAGTCTGCATTCTTCAGTATTTGCAGGCTTGTCCAAATGACTGTCAAGTCCTGGTGCTTTAGGCAGCTCTACTGGCAATGCAGTCAGACAAGAAATGATGACAAAGCAGGAGCGATTTAATTACAGGCCAAGCCCCCTGTCGTGATAGATGCCCCGTAACCCCATGACAGGAACTGCTACCTGGCAATGTCCAAAGACCTAGCCATAGGAGGGGAGGCTGGGTGGGCTGGGAGGTTGGCTTTCACCCCTGATGGTCACGACAGCACCTCCACTCTTCCATTCCTCCCCCACACCACACGAGAGGGTCTTCTTTAAGGAAAGAGGTGAGGGCTGGCTCCTCATCGTCCCTCTCACCCCTTGCCTCATTCCCCAAACACCATGAGAACCAGTACCCCCTGAGCAACCAAAGGGGCAGAGACAAGGGATGTGCTTGAACCCGTATCTCGGGCTGCTCCGCTCTTCCTTTTGGGGGCTGCCTGTAACTGATGGAGGAGGATGCCTTGTTATTCCACATTCCTGGAAGCTGTTTATCATCTTCTTAGCATTTGGCTCCTCAGGCCGTGCTGATAATCATTGGCAGATGGGATGGGGATAAAACATATTTCTTCTCCTCTAGGCCCCTAGGAAGGAGGCCATGTGGGTAACTATTTGGGACAGAGGTAAGACTGTTGGATCCTGGGGGAGATTACGAGCATGTTTCTTTTCCATGCTCTTTCTTACATTTAGTAGCCAGTGTCTCTTACAGCAAACATGTTGTTCAGTAGGCAACTGGTGCTACCATGTAAAGAAGCAGAAAGATACATTTCCTATTCATAAGGAGCCTGTGGTGGTTTAGTAGCTAAGTCGTGTTAGACTCTCTGACCCCATGGACTGTTGCCCGCCAGGCTCCTCTGTCCATGGGATTTTCCAGGCAAGAATACTGGAGTAGTTGCCGTTTCCTTCTCAAGGGGACTCTTCCTGACCCAGGGATGGAACGCAGGTCTCCTGCATTGCAGGCCAATTCTTTACCGATTGGTAGTGCTCTTGCCTGGAACATCCCATGGACGGAGGAGCCTGGTAGGCTGCAGTCCATGGGGTCGCTAAGTCGGACATGACTGAGCAACTTCACTTTCACTTTTCACTTTCATGCATTGGAGAAGGAAATGGCAACCCACTCCAGTGTTCTTGCCTGGAGAATCCCAGGGACGGGGGAGCTTGGTGGGCTGCCGTCTATGGGGTTACACGGAGCTGGACACGACTGAAGCGACTTAGCAGCAGTAGCAGCAGTCAGTAGTAAGGACCCTGTAATTTATTTTAAAAAGACATGGTGAGTCTAACTGCCTCAAAGCATTGCTGGTTGCAGTGGAGGGGGTGGGATAGTTTATACTTATTTAAAGATCTCATTTTCAAAACCCATGGTTTTTCTCCTTTACTTCTGTATGAGAAGCATTTAAATATATTCTTGATTGTGAGCAGGAGTATACACTTTCGATAAAAATCAAGGTCAGATTTGTTATGCTCATTTTTATGTGGGTGTTAGTTATAAACCCTTGCAAGACATAAGAGGTATGTGTGATCCAAATTATTCTTGCTATTAAAACCTATTTAAGGAGAGGCAGGCCAGAGCAGGGCTGCTGTAACTGAAGAGGTCCTTCTGTGGTGCTCACCTTAATGGCTCAAGCACTGAAGGGTGAAAATGAGGTCTGTGTCGGTTCCTCATCTGCAGGGCACTTGATCAGTAAGATGCGGGTTAAGATTTGATAGAAGATAGTTTTTTAATGTCACCAGTAGGAAGGCTTGAACTGACAGTTATGAAGCTTTGCTTTCTTGTTTAGCATGCCTGCTCAGCCAAGTGAGCATCACGTTTCCCCTCCTCTCATGTTCTGGTAGAGTGCGGAAGAACTGTGAAAGCATTAGCTTTGCGGCCCTTATCTGACAGTGGAAATTCTAGCTGTGATTCTAGGCTGCTATCATCCATATTGGAAATTTTCTGTCTGACTTAACTCTTGAAACACAAGTAGCTTGTCACATGAATATAAAATATATACTGAATGCTCATGGTATTTCAGTGGGTAGACTGACGTATGGAGGTCATTGATGTTACTGTGAATTTTTAATCTGAAGAATCTTATAAATTGTAACAGAGCACTTTTATTCTTTATCACTCCCATGCTTTACAGTTACTAAAAGTTCTTATTAATACATAACATCTTCAAAATAGACATTATTTTGTCCCTTTAGAATTTAAATATCTCCTGCCCCAACAATGCTTTGCTGGCAAATTGCATCTGACATTTAGCTCTTTCTTTTCTGAATTGCTCTCAAACTTAGGGACTGTGTTACAGTTTAGCACTTACTTGTTATTTTGTTGAACAAATATTACTTCCTGACTTGGTTTTAACCCTTAAGAGCAAAGACCACATCTTATGCTTTTTGAATTCCCAAAGAGACATGATCATAGGAAGACATGCTATAAATGCTTGTTTTGCTGGTTTCATAGTCCCCTGAGAAATGAACTGTAGTTGATGTTTTCTAATTAGTAAAGCTTTTGAATAATACAAGAGGGTCTATCTCAGAGACTTACAAATATGAGAAGAAAAGCTGAAAACTAAATTTAAAAGTTGAATCTTTAATATGCTAGCTTTTCCGCTAGGATGCCATGCTGCCATCCACTGCACCTTTCTGAAAACATCAGTGCATCTTAATTATTTACTTATTTATGCTCCTACATCATCCTGTATATTATTTGAGACAGCTTACCAAAATATGCAATAATCTGGAAACCACACAGTGCTTAGCAATGAATTAGATCATCTTTCTAGCTCCCCTACCTGTAGGTCTGTGTCCTTTACACAAACTGTTTGATCACTCACTCTAAGCCTCTTAGACTTTTGTGCTACAGAGTAGGCTGAAATGAGTGTTAAATTAATTTACGCAAAGTATTTAGCATATTACCTGGCACACAGTTAGCTTTCAATAAATGTTAAATAATATGCATTCTGCTGCTAAGTCGCTTTAGAGGTGTCTGACTCTGTGCGACCCCATAGACAGTAGCCCACCGGGCTCCCCCGTCCCTGGGATTCTCCAGGCAAGAAAAAAGTAAAATAAAGAATTATTGTAAAAGTTAGGACCAGGAGAAATATAATTTAGAAGATCCTACTCTAAAAAGTTAAATTGCAACTATGCATTAAAGCCTTGCCATAAGTGACTAGTCAGTGAACAGTTTTTTAAAGTTATCTTTGGGGAGGTGAAATGTTTACCAGCTCTGCTATAAAGAAGTTCTCCTGTGTGGCTGCTATGAGGAGACACTGAGCGACTAGTACATAGTGTCACTCAGTCTTGACCTTAAACACAGCAGTTTGTGGTGGCAGTCTTCTCAAACTCGTTTTAAGATATGCCAAGAGTGAAAAGAAGAGAAGCAAAAAGCAAAGGAGAAAAGGAAAGATATACCCATTTGAATGCAGAGTTCCAAAGAATAGCAAGGAGAGATAAGAAAGCCTTCCTCAGTGATCAATGCAAAGAAATAGAGGAAAACAACAGAATGGGAAAGACTAAAGATTTCTTCAAGAAAATTAGAGATACCAAGGAAACATTTCATGCAAAGATGGGCACTCAATAAGGGACAGAAATGGTCTGGACCTAACAGAAGCAGAAGATATTAAGAAGAGGTGGCAAGAACATATAGGAGAACTGTACAAAAAAGATCTCTATGACCTAGATAATCACAATGGTGTGATCACTCACCTAGAACCAGATATCCTGGAATGTGAAGTCAAGTGGGCCTTAGGAAGCATCACTATGAACAAAGCTAGTGGGGTGATGGAATTCCAGTTGAGCTTTTTCAAGTCCTAAAAGATGATGCTGTGAAAGTGCTGCACTCAGTATGTCAGCAAACTTGGAAAACTCAGCAGTGGCCACGGGACTAGAAAAGGTCAGTTTTCATTCCAATCCCAAAGAAAGGCAATGCCAAAGAATGCTCAAACTACTGCACAGTTACACTCATCTCACACACCAGTACTGTTCAAAATTCTCCAATCCAGGCTTCAGCAATATGTGAACCATGAACTTCCAGATGTTCAAGCTGGATTTAGAAAAGGTAGAGGAACCAGAGATCAAATTGCCAACATCTGCTGGGCCATTGAAAAAGCCAGAGAGTTCCAGAAAAACATCTATTTCTGCTTTATTGACTATGCCAAAGCCTTTGACTGTGTGGATCACAATAAACTGTGGAACATTCTGAAAGAGACGGGAATCCCGGACCACCTGACTTGCCTCTTCAGAAATCTGTATGCAGGTCAGGAAGCAACAGTTAGAGCTGGACATGGAACAGCAGACTGGTTCCAAACAGGAAAAGGAGTATGTCAAGGCTGAATATTGTCACCCTGCTTATTCAACTTATATGCAGAGTACATCATGAGAAATGCTAGGCTGGAAGAAGCACAAGCTGGAATCAAGATTTCTGGGAGAAATATCAATAACTTCAGATGTGTAGATGACACCACCCTTATGGCAGAAAGTGAAGAAGTAAAGAGCCTCTTGATGAAAGTGAAAGAGAAGAGTAAAATGTTGGCTTAAACCTCAAC
>SJYC01121528.1:0-26410 GCA_006408675.1 Madoqua kirkii
TTATTTAACTTATATGCAGAGTACATCATGAGAAGCGCTGGGCTGGAAGAAGCACAAGCTGGAATCAAGATTTCTGGGAGAAATATCAATAACTTCAGATGTGTAGATGACACCACCCTTATGGCAGAAAGTGAAGAAGTAAAGAGCCTCTTGATGAAAGTGAAAGAGAAGAGTAAAATGTTGGCTTAAACCTCAACATTCAGAAAACAAAGATCATGGCATCCGGTCCCATTCACTTCATGGGAAATAGATGGGGAAACAGTGGCTGCCTTTATTTTTTGGGCTCCAAAATCACTGCAGATGGTGACTGCAGCCATGAAATTAAAAGATGCTTACTCCTTGGAAGGAAAGTTATGACCAACTTTGCCAACAAAGGTCCATCTAGTCAAGGCTATGGTTTTTCCAGCCATTTATAGATGTGACAGTTGGACTGTAAAGAAAGCTGAGCACCGAAGAATTGATGCTTTTGAACTGTGGTGTTGGAGAAGACTCTTGAGAGCCCCTTGGACTGCAAGGAGATCCAACCAGTCCATCCTAAAGGAGATGGGTCCTGAATATTCATTGGAAGGACTGATGCTGAAGCTGAAAACTCCAATACTTTGGCCACCTGATGCAAAGAGCTGACTCATTTGAAACAACCCTGATGCTGGGAGGGATTGAGGGCAGGAGGAGAAGGGGACAACAGAGGATGAGATGGTTGGATGGCATCATGGACTCAATGAACATGAGTTTGGGTAAGCTCCAGGAGTTGGTGATGGACAGGGAAGCCTGGCGTGTTGTGGTTTATGGAGTCGCAAAGAGTTGGACGTGACTGAGCGACTGAACTGATCTGAGCTGAAGGGTATAACAACTTCCCAGGTGGCGCTAGTGATAAAGAACCGCTTGCCAATGTAGGAAATGTAAGAGACTGAAGATCCCCTGGAGAAGGGCATGCTATCCAACTGCAGTATTCTTGCCCAGAGAATCCTATAGACAGAGGAACCTGGTGGGCTATAGTCCATGGGGTCGCCAAGAATCGGACATGACTGAAACAACTTAGCACACACGCACGGGTATTATGCCAGCATGTAAAATTCACAAAGGCCCCCAAAACATTGGTATAACTATAGATGTTTTGTGTTTTTTTTTAAAGCAACTTATAAGTTTTTTTTTTTTTTTTTTTTGCAAAGTGAGGTTTATGGAAGCTTCATTTCTTCTTTCCACTTTCACTCACACATGGGAGTTAGTTTTCTCCATCCTTACCCAGGGTACCTTTTTTCCACAAATGCTTTTTCCTCACATCCCAGCCCGCAGGCCACTGCCTGCTGAGTTTCATTTCAGCTCTTTTGCTCAGTTGCCAGTATGTGTCAAGCCCTGAGCCAGGCCCTGGCCTGTTCATCCTCAGGGAGCTCGGTCAGACCCTCCTTCAGGTGCATCCTACCCCTCCACCCGAGAGGCTGTAAGCTCGCAGCGCTTGGAGACGTGCTCCGCCTATCGTCACAGTCTCAGTGCAGAGCAGCGGCTCCGGCACCTAGTCTGGCTGCTCGGCAAGTGCTGGTGAAGGGATAAACGAAGCAGGCTCTTGCAGCAGTTTCTTAAGTGTGTTGGCGGGTTCCTGCAAGACGCAAAATGTTCTTGAAGCTTCTACAGGACCATTGTTCTTTGTGGGGTCCTCTGCTCTTTTTGGAAGGCCCCTTGCTGTTGGTGGCCCTGACTTTGGCAGAGACTGGCTTGCTGTTTACCTGCTGTGTCCCCTTCTTCATAGACACACACTGGCCTCCACTTGCCTGTCTCCCTGGCAGTTAGGTATGAGCAGATGACTAATTCTGTCTGGTAGTAAGCAGGAATGATGTGTCGCTTGTAAACCCAGCCCATAAAGGCTTCCCCGTGCCATCTTCTCCTCCCTCCTCTACCAGGCCCCGCTGCCCAGGTGCCCGTCTGTGGAGCACAGCAGTGAGCCCGCCTCGGGGCCCTGACGGACTCCTTGCCCACTGGACTTGACGTGAGCAAGGAGAGAAACCACGCAGTGGGTGAGACCACTAGGGCTCCGAGGCCTGTCTCTACCACAGTAGCATGACCATAACCAGTACTGACGCCTTTTTTTATTGCCTGCTCAATTTGTTTTTTCTTTTTTTCTTGTGTTGTTTTTTGAAGAGTCTCTTATTGATTTTTACCACGCTGATCTCTCAGAAACTTCTTTTAATCTCAACTTTTGAATGGTCCAGTGAACTAATTGAATGTCTGGTCTATGCATAGAAAAGGTTTGTCACAGGTGATTTAGTGTGCCAGTGCTAAAGGGATGTGTCTATTTTGTTGAGTAAGCGCATGCCAGTGGCAGAGCAAGAAAAACAAAACAATCCTTGTTTCCCAGTACTTTGTCAGTTCTCACCCCTCCCTGCCATTATGATGTGATTTTCCCAAGCCAAGCAGGATTGTACAAAGACCAGCTGTCTACTTGGGAAGAAAGGATTTTTTCTTGTTCATACCTGCCATGTATTGTAATAGAGCATGTTTGTCAGCCAAGACTGAACAATCTTAAACTTCATGTGGCAGAATCAGGTGGGAATGTTGAGTATTAGAAGGTATAGAGCTCTTTGGGGCATAAGAAAAACTTGATATTATGTGTGCTATGAGCACTTTCAGAAGGGAGGGGAAGAAGGCAGTAAGAATATACATTTTAAAAAGTGGATAGGTTGTTTGGCATATTTGATATTATCAATAAAACCTCTCAATTAGATGACTACCTTTACTATAGAATAATAAAGAGAAGGAAATGGCAACCCACTCCAATATTCTTGCCTAGAAAACCCCATGGACAGAGGAGTCTGGAGGGGTCCAGTCCATACAGTCACGAAGAGTCGGACACAACTGAGCGGCTAACACACACTACTATAGAATACTTTCAATAGTTATGAGAATGTACAGTGTATTTCTTAAGCACTGAAGTGCCTCAAATTCTGTCCCACTACCCTGATGTCTGTATCACTTTGGAGAAGGCACTTTAATCTCTGTGCCTTGGTTTCCCTTTTGGAAAATGAAGAAAAAAATGGTACCTATTCCTAAGAACAGATGAGATAATGCTATATAAAATACTTAGCACAGTTCCTGGTAGAGTAAGCTGCTGTAATAATAACATCACTAATGGAAATTATTGTTGTTGTTTAGTTGCTAAGACAGGTCTGACTCTTTTTGTGATCCCATGGATGTAGTCCTCCAGGCTCCTCTGTCTGTGGAATTTCCCAGGCAAGAATACTGGAGGAGTGCCATTTCCTTCCCCAGGGGGTCTTCCCGACCTAGGGATCAAACCCACGTCTCTTACATTGGCAAGCAGGTTCTTCACCACTAAACCACCACAGACTTAAAAATTATCATTATTAATGGGAAAAGTTAAACATTAATCTTAATTCTTTCCAGTGGTTCAGGGTTATTGAAATGTAGTGTACTCACAAGCAGCTAAGGTCCTGGCAGTAGGTGTTGTGAAAGTATCTCTGAATTTCTGTTAGCCTTGAAGGTGATCCTGAGGCACCCCAGGGAAGGTAAAAAAGGCTGAGAGGCTAAGTTTTCATGACCTGAGTGATCTTGGAGAATCACTAGTTGTCAGTTAACCTATGGTGTTGATTTGCCAGTCAAACACATTTATTAAGAACCTGTCATGTGAGCTGGTATTGAATTGCTACTCAAAATTACCAGTGGTTTGATGACAGGTAGTCAAGGAAGAGTAATACATACTGCAAGGAGAATCAGTTCATGTGCCTTTGTTACTATTATCAGTCAGGGAGGTAACATCTTTTTATTTGTGCTGTTTGATCCACCAACTTAGTTATCTCACACTACAAGGTTTAAAAATGGATAACTCTAGCATAAACATATTTACCCATGCCACTGAATACATTAGCTTATTTCATTATATACAGAATAATCATCTATTCCTTTTCATAGTCATCTAATAAAAAGGCAAGCACATAAGAAACATTTTCTTCTTCTTGCTTATGATATCTCTTACCCTTTAAATTTTAAAGGAAAGTTTTTTTATACCTAAAATACAATTTTACAAATATGAAAAATGGTGGGATTTTTTTTTAGGTTTCTAGATTGCTTTATAATGATTCAAACTTAGAGGACTAGAACACAAGCATAGCAAAAATACTGGCAAGTGTTTCAGATTATTAATATAATTACTAGAAGTCTGCATCAGTTTAAGAACAAGAACCACAACTCCGCAATAGTCTTTTGTATACAAGGTGTTGTTATCAACCGAGTGCTGTCTTGTGGATTTAGATTTACTAGTTCTTGGAAGTAATATGGATTCTTCCATTTACATGATATTTTGAAATAAGGTATTTCAGATAAACCAATTTTAATTCTCCATCTACCTTGGAAACTGTTGGAGCATATAGACAGAATTGCTTTCATTCTTCTGCTTTTAGTACCAGAGAAAATTTTTTCTCTAAATGCTTTACTATTTTTCCCTTCAGTTAAAGCTCTGAGTTGCTTTAAAGAATATAGTTTCCAGTTATCTAACCAGTCCCCAAAAGCAATAAGAAAACTCTAGAATTCTAACTATAGAGAATTTTTTATAACTGCCACTTAATACCAGCCAACAAATTTAGTTTAAAAGTATCCTAATTTTCAGTCATCCTGTTGGAAAATGCTTTAATTATCCTAAAAGACTCAAAGTTTTAGAAAGCCCTTAGGACTGGGAAAAAAAAGAAAAGAAACTCTTTATTATTGAAAGATTTTGTGTGTGTCCAAGCCTTCACATTTAAGAGAATAACTGCTAGAATTATATTTGATATAAAATTATAGTAAAAATATATCTGCTACTATTTGGTCATATAAAGGGCTTCCCTGATGGCTCAGCTGGTAAAGAATCCACCTGCAGTGTGGGAGACCTGGGTTTGATTCCTGGGTTGGGAAGATCCCCTGGAGGAGAGCATGGCAACCCACTCCACTATTTTTGCCAGGAGAATCCTCATGGACAGAGGAGCTTGGAGGGCTACAGTCTATGAGGCTGCAAAGAGTCAGACACAACTGAGCATCATATAAATATGTAGACCATCTATGTCTCCTTGTAAATCCTGTAATTGATTGCTGAAATCTAGACATAACAATCGAGTTGGCATCACCATTAAAATTAATTTAAAACCATCTCATGTGGTTTCAGGTCTTTGATGATTCATCTTTAAGAAATGACTTCCAAAACCTATGCTGGTTATTAATTAGACTTGATTTTGAATAAATTTCATTTATTGGGATATTTTTGAGGTTTTTCCATAAGTGCTAATGAAAAAATAGTCATGTCTGAAAAGTTAGCAGCATCTTTAATAATTATTGTTTATATAGATGTATATAATATTCAAATTTTATATTACTGTCAACATTTATAATCAAGATTCTATCCAGGCATTGTTCAATTTGGAGAAGGGTGGCATTATCTGAGGTACTATAGTTGTTAAGCCAGATAAAGCAAATATTTCATTTGAATTCTATTGAAATCAATTAAGTATGCATATTGCCTCTAATCATCTAGTTCTTTTTTCTAGTTAAAAAACAACCTACTTTAAATGATTGAAGTGAAGTCGCTCAGTCATGTCTGACTCTGAGACCCCGTGGACTGTAGCCTACCAGTCTCCTCCGTCCATGGGATTCTCCAGGCAAGAATATTGGAGTGGGTTGTCATTTCCTTCTCCAGGGGATCTTCCATAAGAAAAATTATTGTGGTATTTCTCAAGGCATATAATCTAATGTACCCCATGAAAATGTTTATTCTATTATGGTCAACCACTGATGCTGAAGAAGCTAAAGTTGACCAGATCTATAGAGACCTACTGTCTAATCATAATGGATTTCATTTAGGTCATACCTGAATGGTCTAGAGGTTTTCCTTACTTTCTTCAATTTAACTCTTTATTTTGCAATAAGGAGTTCATGATCTGAGCCACAGTCAGCTCCAGGTCTTGTTTTTGCTTCACTCATCTCACACGCTAGCAAAGTAATGTTCAAAATTCTCCGAGCCAGGCTTCAATAGTACATAATCCATGAACTTCCAGATGTTCAAGCTGGATTTAGAAAAGGCAGAGGAACCAGAGATCAAGTTGCCAACACTGAAAATGGATCATGGAAAAGGCAAGAGAGTTCCATAAAAACATCTATTTCTGCTTTATTGACTATGCCAAAGCCTTTGACTGTGTGGATCACAACAAAATGTGGAAAATTCTTCAAGAGATGGGAACACCAGACTACCTTACCTGGCTCCTGAGAAACTTGGATGCAGGTCAAGAAACAATAGTTAAAACTGGACGTGGAACAACAGAACTGGACATGGAACTGGTTCCAAGTTGGGAAAGGAGTACATCAAGGCTGTATATTATCACCCTGTTTATTTAGTTTATATGCAGAGTACATCATGCAAAATGCCGTGTTGGATGAAGCACAGGCTGGAATCAAGATTGCTGGGAGAAATATCAATAACCTCAGATATGCAGATACCACCACCCTTATGGCAGAAAGCAAAGAACTAAAGAACCTCTTGATGAAAGTGAGAGGAAAATGAAAAAGTTGGCTTAAAACTCAACATTCAAAGAAGGGGATGACAGAGGATGAGATGGTTGGATGGAATCAGGGACTTGATGGACAAGAGTTTGAGCAAGCTCTGGGAAATGGTGAAGAACAAGGAAGCCTGGAGTGCTGCAGTCCATCCATGGGGTCGCACAGAATCAGACATGACTGAGCAACTGAACTGATGAAGACCTACAAAAACTAATAGCATGGCATCCAGTCCCATCACTTCATGGCAAATAGATGGGCAATGGAAATAGCGACAGACTTTATTTTCTTGGGCTCCAAAATCAGTGCAGAAGGTGACTGCAACCATGAAATTAAAAGATGCTTACTACTTGGAAGAAAAGCTATGACCAACCTAGACAGCATAATTAAAAAGCAGAAACATTACTTTGCCAACAAAAGTCCATCTAGTCAAAGCTATGTTTTTTCCAGTAGTCATGTATGAATGTGAGAGTTGGACTATAAAGAAAACGGAGTACTGAAGAAATGGTACTTGAACTGTGGTGTTGGAGAAGACTCCTGAGAGTCCCTTGGACTGCAAGGAGATCCAACCAGTCCATCCTAAAGGAAATCGGTCCTGAATATTCATTGGAAGGACTGATGTTGAAGCTGAAATTCCAATACTTTGGCCACCTGTTGTGAAAAACTGATTCATTACAAAAGATCCTGATGGTGGGAAATATTGAAGGTGGGAGGAGAAGGGGATGATAGAGGATGAGATAGTTGTATTGCATCACCGACTTGATGGACGTAAGTTTGAGCAAGCTCCAGGAGTTAGTGATAGACAGGGAAGCCTGGCGTGCTGTAGTCCATGCGGTCTCAAAGAGTCGGACATGACTGAGCTACAGAACTGATGAAGACCTACAACACCTTCTAGAACTGACACCCCCAAAAGATGTCATTTTCATCACAGGGGACTGGAATGCAAAAGTAGAAAGTCAAGAGCTACCCGGAATAGCAAGCAAATTTGGTTTTGGAGTACAAAATGAATCAGGGCAAAGGCTAACAGAGTTTTGTCAAAAGAACACGGTGGTCTTAGCAAACACCCTTTCCCAACAACCCAAGAGATACCTCTACACATGGATATCACCAGATGGCCAATACCAAAATCAGATGGATTATATTCTCTGCAGCTGATGATGGAGAACCTCTATACTGTAGTCAGCAAAAACAAAACTTGAACCTGACTGTGGCTCAGCTCATGAGCACCTTGTTGAAAACTTCAGACTTCAATTGAGGAAAGTAGGGAAAACCACTAGGCAATTCAGGTATGACCTAATCAGATCCCTTATGATTATACAGTGGAAGTGACAAGTAGATTTAAGGGAGTAAATCTGATAGACAGAGTGCCTGAAGAACTATGGATGGAGGTTCATAACATTGTATAGGAAGCAGTGACCAAAACCATTCCCAAGAAAAAGAAAAGCAAAAAAGCAAAGTGGCTATCTGAGGAGGCTTTACAAAAAGCTGACGAAAGAAGAGAAGTCAAAGGCAAAGGAGAAAGAGTAATATATCCAACTGAATACAGAGTTCCAGAGAATAGCAAGGACAGATAAGAAGGGCTTCTTAAATAAACAATGTAAAGAAATAGAGGAAAACAGTAGAATGGGAAAGACTAGCGATCTCTTCAGAAAATACGAAGGGAACATTTCATGCAAGAATGGGCATGATAAAGGACAGAAATGGCAAGGACCTAATAGAAGCATAAGAGATAAAGAAGAGGTGACAAGATACAGAGCTACATAGAAAGAGGTCTTAATGTCCCGGATAACTGTGATGATGAGGTCACTCACCTAGAGCCAGACATCCTCGAGTGTGAAGTCAAGTGGGCCTTAAGAAGTATTACTATGAACAATGAGAGTGGAGGTAACAGAATTCCAGCTGAGCTATTTAAAATCCTAAAAAGATTATGCCATTAAAGTGCTGCACTCAATATGCCAGTAAATGTGGAAAACTCAGTAGTGACCATAGGACTGGCAATGGTCAGTTTTCATTCCAATTCCCAAGAAGGGCAATGCCAAAGAATGTTTCAACTACCATACTGTTGCTCTCATTTCACCTGCTAGCAAGGTTAGGCTCAAAACCTTTCAAGCCAGGCTTCAGCAGTATGTGAGCCAAGATCTTCCAGATGTACAAACTGGGTTTAGAAAAGGCAGAGGAACCAGAAATCAAATTGCCAGTGTCCATTGGATAATTTTTAAAAAAGCAAGTGAATTCCAGAAAACCACTTCATTGACTACACTAAAGCTTTTAACTGTGTGGATCACAACAAACTGTGGGAAATTCTTAGAGATGGGAATACCAGACCACCTTTCATGTCTCCTCAGAAACCTGTATGTGGGTCAAGAAGTAACACTTATTGATTGGTGCAATGTAATTGCAGTTTCAGACCGTGAACTTGAAATCATTTTAACTAGGCTTAAAACATCTTTATTAATCAAAATAATGATTACAGTCTACACATTTTTGCCAATGAGAAATAAATTTGTTTATTCCTGTAGCATAAAAATCCTTTCTTCAGGATTCAATGAACTCTTGGAAAGCATTTTCTGCCTCCTGCTGGTTGTGGAAGGCTTTTACCTGCAAAAAGTTGTCGAGATGCTTGAAGAAATGGTAGTCTGTTGACACGAGGTCAGATGAACCTGGCTACTGAGGCAAAACTTCAGAGCCCAATTTGTTCCACTTTTGAACCATTGATTATGCAACATGCTATCGGGCGTTGTGATGGGAAGAACTGGGTGCCTTCTGTTGACCAATGCCGACTGCAGTCACTGCAGTTTTTACTGCATCTCACTAATTTGCTGAGCATACTTCTCAAAGGTAATGGTTTCACCGGGATTCAGAAAGCTGTAAGTGGATCAGACTGGCAGCAGACCACCAATCAGTGGCCGTGGCCCTTTTGGTGCAAGTCTGGGGCTCTGGGAAGTGCTTTCGAGCTTCTTGGGCAACCGCTGAGATGGCCATCACCAGCTGTTATGTAAAATCCACTGTGGATCACAATCGGATGGAGAAACGGTTTGCTGTTTTGTAGAATACGGGAAGACACTTGAGAACGATTTTTTAAAAATTTTGGTCAGCTCATGAGGCAACCACTTATGGAGCTTTTTCACCTTTCCAATTTGCTTCAATACTAAATGACCATAGAACGGTCAATGTTGAGTTCTTTCACACCTTCAAGATGGTTCTTGGTTGTTGTCAGCAGCCGACGGCAGGCCACTGCACTCCTTGTCTTCAGGGCTTTGGTCTCCTTTGTAAAACTTCTTGAACCGCCACAGCACTGTATGTTCATTAGTAGTTCCTGGACCACATGTGTTGGTGATGTGAGTGTCTTTGCTGTTTTATGACTCATTTTGAACTTGAATAAGAAAACTGATCACATTTGCTTTTGTCTAACATCATTTCCCCAAGATAAGCATAAACAGCAAATAATGTCACTAGCAAAAAAATGAAGTGAGAAACGCCCATTAAAATGATGTATAACATAACCACATATATTTAAGACTGTCTTCTGATATCAAATGGTAAAGTTCTACAGTGCAAAACTGCAGTTACTTTTGTACCAACCTAATAGAACCAGACATGGAACAACTCACGGGTTCAAAATTGTGAAAGCAGTATGACAAGGCTGTATATTGTCACCCTGCTTATTTAACTTATATGAATGGTACAACATGTGAAATTCTGGGATGAATGAATCACAAGCTGGAATCGATTGCTGGGAGAAATATCAAAAGCCTCAGATATGCAGATGATATCACTATAATGGCAGAAAGTGAAGAGGAACTAAAGAGCTGCTTGATGAAGGTGAAAGAGGAGAGTGAAAAAGCTGGCCTAAAATTGAACATTCAAAAAACTAAGATCATGGTATCCAGTCCCATCACTTTATGGCAAATAGATGGGGAAAAAGTGGAAGCAGTAACAGATTTTCTTTTCTTGGGCTCCAAAATCACTGAAGATGGTGACTGCAGCCATGAAATTAAAAGACGTTGCTCCTTGGAGCAACCTAGACAGTGTAATAAGAAACCAGAGATATCACTTTGCTGACAAAGGTCCATATAGTCACAGCTTTGGTTTTTCCAGTAGTCATGTACAGATGTGAGCTGGACCATAAAGAAGGCTGAGCGCCAAAGAACTGATCCTTTCAAATTGTGCTGGAGAAGACTTGAGAGTCTAGTCAAAGCTATGGTTTTTCCAGTAGTCATATATGGATGTGAGAGTTGGACCAAAAAGAAAGCTGAGCGAGGAAGAATTGATGCTTTTCAACTGTGGTGCTAGAGAAGACTCCTGAGAGTCCCTTGGACAGCAGGAGATCCAACCAGTCCATCCTAAAGAAAATCAACCATGAATATTCATTGGAAGGACTGATACTGAAACAGAAGCTGCAATACTTTGGCCATTTGATGCAAAGACCTGACTCACTGGAAAACACCCGGATGCTTTGAACGATTGAAGGCAAAAGGAGAAGGGGGCAGCAAAGGATGAAATGGTTAGACAGCATTATCGACTCAATGGACATGAATCTGAGCAAACTCTGGGAGATAGTGGAGGACAGAGGAGCTTGGTGTGGTGCAGTGCATGGGGTGCCACAGAGGCCTGCACAGCTTAGCAACTGAATAGCAGTGTATTTGATTACATGCTCAACACTGTGAATTTTACCTTAGGTGCTGGATATTTTTGCTTTCCTACAAATATTCTTGAGCTTTGTTCTGGAACATAACTAAACTTGAAATAGTATGACCCTCTTGAGTCTTGCTTTTAAACATTACTTAGATGGGACCAGAACGTTGTTTAAACTAGGGCTAACTCAATAGTACTAACACACGACCTTTTGTTTGTTTTCATCCTCATTGTTTTTTTAAAAACTTATTTTGTGTTAGAGGGTAGCTGATTAACAACATTGTGAGAGTTTCGGGTGGAGGGTGGACAACAAAGGCACTCAGCCACATACAAACACGCACCCATTCTCCCCAAACTCCCCTCCCATCCTCACTGCCACCTAACAGTAAGCAGAGCGCCCTGGGCTATACAGAAGGTCCCTGCTGGTTGTCCTAAAACAAGACCCTTTTGAATCTAGCAACCTCAGGATTCATGAGTTTTTTCCAGTTTGGCTGGTAGAAACAGGTACTATTTCCCAGCCCTGGATGGGTTCAGAGGAGTGTTTTTTGTATTGTCTTGGGCAGTTCTTTACCTGGCTTTGGGTGGTTCCTAACACACGCACTTGTTAATCAGTATTCTGCTGCACACTTGAGGGAGGCCACCTGCGGGCCTCTGGAGTTCCTGTGGAGCGCTCTCCTCTCTGGCTCTCTGACCTGGGGTCCCCGCTGCCCTGTCTTCTCAGACTGTCTGCCCTGTCTCCTCAGTTTGCTGGTCCCCTCTGTGCCTTGTGGCTGTCGGACTCTGACCCAGTGGGCTGGGCCCCTGACTACGTCCCATCTCTCAGAGATCACTGTCCTTATTGCTGCCGTCCAGTGTCTTGGGAACTACTGTTTCATATATTTTGTCCAATTTTTGGTTGTTTCAAGAAGGAAGTAAATCCAGTACCTGTTATTCCAGTTTGGCCAGAAGCAGACTGTCAGATTAAATCTTAAATGAATATTAATTTTTCAGTTTAATTTTCCAAAACATGGGTTAAAACTTTCTGATGATATTATTTCCAAGTGAGATTATTTTTCAGGAGCAAGTCCATATCTTAATGTAAGCAGTACCAGATGATCTCTTAATCCTTTGCAGCTATTTATAAAACTTGTTGTGACAATATCTTCCTGTTACATGTAAAGCTGTGTTCTAATAAAGATTTAAATTCATACAATGTGTAGTTGCTGTACATTAATGATCAATTTTTTTCCAAATTGTTGTCTTTATCCTCCTCTCCCTGCCAACCAATGGTGAAGATATAATGAAACTGGTAATGAGGCATTGTAAATAGTCCCTGCAGTCTTTTGGAAAACAAACTGAAACTATTATTAAAAGCAAAAAAGAAAAAAATGATTGTATCCTTTGAGTCATTAACCCCACTTATAGAATTATAGCCAATGTAAATAAGATACATAAAAGCTATCTCTCTGAAAATGTTAATCATAGTGCTAATACAATGGAAAAACTAGAAATAATCTTTTTAAAGAATTGTACTGATTTACAATACTGCATTATTTTCAGATGTACAGCAAAGTGATTTTTTAGATATTTCATTACAAGTTATTATAAGATACTGAATTTCCTGTTACACAGTAAATCTTTATTGCTTATTTGCTTTTTGTATAGTAGTTTTATCTGTTAATTCCATATTCCTAATTTGTAGCCCCTCCCTTCTCTCCCTCTCCCCTTTGATAACTATATATTTATTTTCTATGTCTGTGAGCCTGTTTCTGGTTTGTATATAGACCCATTTGCATTATTTTTAAGTCCAACATATGTGATATCATATAGTAACTGTCTGTATCTGACTGACTTCATTATAATATTTCTAGATCCATGCCTGTTGCTGTGAATGGGACTACTTCATTTGGGGGCTGACTTGTATCCCATTGTGTGTCTGTGCACCACATCTTTGAGCCCATCGTGCACTGACGGGCATCGGGTTGCTGCCCTGTCTTGCTCTTGTAAATGGTGCTGCTGTGAACATTAGGGTACACATATTTTTTCAAATTAGAATTTTTGTCTTTTCCAGATAATTATCCAGGAGTTGGATTACTGGATCATATGCGAGCTCTATTTTAGTATTTTAAGGAACCTTCAAACCTCTTCGACCACAGTGGCTGCACAAGTTTACATTCCCACCAAAGAGTAGGAGCGCTCTCTTTTCTTCACACCCTCTCCAGCATTTTCAGACTTCTTAAATGATGGTTGTTTTGAACAGTGTGAGGTGATGCCTTACTGGTTTTGACTTGCATTTCTCTACTAATGAGCAATGACGAGCATCTTTTCATGTGCATGTTGGTCATCGGGCTGTCTTCTTTGGAAAAATGTGTTTAAGACTTCCGCCCATTCTTTGACTGTTCTTTTTACAATAGAGTTGTACGAGGCGGAGATTTTGGATATTAACTCCTTGTTGGCCACATCACTTGCAAGTATTTTCTTCCATTCCTTAGGCTGTCTTTTTGTTGATGGTTTCATTTCTGTGCAACATCTTTAAGTTCCATTTGTTTACTATTGCTTTTCTTTCTTTATTGCTTTGGGAGACTGATCTAAGACAATATCACTACATTTGTCAGAGAATGTTTTTGCCTATGTTCTCCTCTAGGAATTTTATGGTGCCATGTCTTACATTTAGGTCTTCAAACCATTTTGAGTTTGTCTTGTATACGGTGTGTGGGAGTGCCCTAATCTCACTGACTTACATGTAGCTGTCCATGTTCCCCAACACCACATGTTGAAGACACTGCCTTTCCTCCAGTGTATATTCTGACCTCCTTTGTTGTAGACTAATCGACTGTATGTGCATGGGTTTATTTCTGGGGTCTATTCTGTTCCATTGATCTATGTATCTGTTCTTAATGTCAAAATAGGTACCCAATAAAAGGTTTTAATATCCAAAATATATTAAAAAACGACTACAACAGCAAAGAGACCCAAACAACTCAATTTGAAAAAGAGCAACGACTTGAATAGATTTTCTCCAAGATTTATAGATGGCTAATAAATGAAAAACATTCAGTATCAATAGCTATTAGAGAATGCAAATCAAAACCACAGTGCGATACCACTTCACAGCCATTGTGCTACGTCGCTTCAGTTGTCTGACAGTATGCAACCATGCGGACTACAGCGTGCCAGGCTCCTCTGCCCCTGGGGATTCCCCGGGCAAGAATACTGGAGTGGGTTGCCATGCCCTCTTCCCGACCCAGGGATCCAACCCGCATCTCTTGAGTCTCCTGCATTGGTAGGGGGGTTCTTTACCACTAGTGTCACCTGGGAAGCCCTAATACCCATTAGTATTGCTATTATAAAAACAGAAAATAACATCTGGTAAGAGATGGAAAAACTGAAATTCTTGAGCATTTCTAGTGGAATGTAAAATGGTGCAGCTACTGTGGAAAACAGACCCTCAAAGTGTTAAATACATTATTACCATGTAACCTAGTAATTCCACTTTAAGGCACACACCCCAAAGAACTGACACAGGGACTCAGACACTTGCACATCAGTGTTCACAGCAGCAGCATTTGCAACAGCCAGAAGGGGGAAACAACCCAAATATCCATCAAGAGATGAATGGATAAACAGTGTACAAGGCTACATACCCACGAGCCATAAAAAGGAAGGAATTCTGGCATATGTAACATGGACGAACTTGAAGACTGTATGCTAAGTGAAAGAAGCTAGACACCAAAGAACCAAGCCTATATGAGGCCACGAGTATGAGGTGCCCAAGCAGGCACACTCAGACAGACAGAGAGTAAACGGCGGTTCCCAAGGCCTGGAGATGGTATTGTTTAACGGGTGCAGAATTTCAGTTTGGGCTGAAAATAAATTCTGGAGATGGATGGTGGTGATGGCCGCACAAGACTGGAATTGTACTTAAAACCACCGAGCCATACACTTCAAATGGTTAAATGACAAATTTTGTTGCGTGTATTTCACCACAAAAAAGTATACATCTTTGTTAGATGTGTATCTATGTATGTATTTGTACACATGTATGTTCCTCATTAGTAACTCAAATTCCAAAAAAGAGCTGAGGAATGCTGACCAGCCATCCCGCCTGCTCTCCTGTCCCCGCAGGAGTGACACACGCGGCCATCTGGGCGGCCTGCATCTCTTACCTCAGCGCCGCGGTTCCCCCTGAGCTGCGGACGTCCGCCCAGGGCATCCTGCAAGGCCTGCATCTGGGTTTGGGGAGAGGCTGTGGTGCCATGATCGGAGGCGTGTTAGTCAACTTTTTTGGTAAGAATGGCTTGCTTGCTTTGCTTTTCTTCTTTGATGAAACCTTACAGTTTTTCAGCAACACCTCCATAAACACTCAGATTATTACTGAAGATTGCCAGAAGCTAGACTCTCGTTTTCATATTCTTTTTCTAGCTTTCACAGTAGTCAGAACTGCAGTGCAGTGTGCTTCAGTAGTTAAGATGATTAGAACAGACAGTTAACCAGTGCTACACAGATACCTCAGGGGAGCCAAACAAAGGAATAATCCCACGTGCTTTTGGTTTGAAGTGCCCTAAACCTGTTGATGAAAAGCTGGAGAAAAGATAATTCATCACTGTTTTCCATCTGGCTTTGGTGACGTCTCTGCATCTGTGATAACAGTCTGTTTGCTCCATCGGTTCCCCCTTACCGGAAATACAGGGGCCGAGGTGGAGGTGGGATTATTCTGCTCCAGGATCTTCACAACTCAGTCAGTCATCTATAGAAGGTGGGCTCAGACATGTCTGAATTTATAGCACTTATTGAGCTTGGCTGTTTTAACTACAGATTAATAGGACTGTTTAATAGGTAGATGGCCCTTATGAAGGAGAGAGCCCACTGCATTGTAAAAAGGCACTCAGAGACGGTCTTTTATTTTATAAATGCAGTTTGAAACTCTGATCAATGACAGATATCCAATACCAGCTCTTGGGTCTCTTGACAACTACCCAGACCTGTTTGTTTCCGTCGGTGTGAAGCTGACGGCCACTTGCTATTCTCTGCTCTACTGCCTTTGTCAGCTTCAGAACATCGACAGGCCTGCGAGAGGGCCGCCCGCCTTTCCAGGAGCTTCTCTCTAGAGCGTCACTTGTTTTCACAGGGGCTGCTGCAACTTTCCGAGGGATCGGCATGGCCTGCCTGGTGATCCTCCTGCTCTTTGCCCTGATCCAGTGGCTGGCAGTACCAGATGAGGAAGAAGGTAGACGTGTGCATTGATCCTTAATGGTTGTAAAGGCTGAAGCCAAGGGGAGTTCTGCACATACCCCTGAGAAACCCAGAGGTGGTAACAGTGTGCCACAGACCGGCATAGTGCTGAGCACGTGTGCACCATGGCTGGAGAGATGCCACTTGCTGTGTTGAAAAGAATACTGGTTGTTTAAATAGCTTGGGGTTTTCTTCCTTTTGTTTTGTCTTATGGTACAAGGTACTGGGGAAAGTATTGGTTTTAAATTTCTCTGATATTCTAAAGAGATTTAAATTTTAAATACATAAAGGACTATACAGTCATTTTACTATTAGGGACAGGAAGTGGCATTCATCTCTGTGCCTTACCTTCATCTGAAAAAAAAAAAAAGCCTAAACGTTAATTTGAAGTTTTCCCTTAATTAGGCAAGAGAGTGAAAGTGGTAGCTGCTCAGTCATGTCTGATTCTTTGCGACCCCATGGACTGTGGCCCACCAGGCTCCTCAGTCCATGGGATTCTCCAGGCAAGAGTACTGGAGAAGAGTACTTCTCCAGGGGATCTTCCCAACCCAGGAATTGAACCCAGGTCTCCTGCATTGCAGGTAGATTAGGTATGGACTTCATTAAAATTATTATACAGCAAGGTGGTTAGATCCAATATAATATGTGGATGAAAATAAGTTTTCGACTTACTTGGGCAATCAACTTTTTAATTTTTTTTTTGAATGAAGAAGGCCAGCCATTAAAACAAATATTCTTTCTCAGCTCCCGAGTTCTGCAACAGGCTCACCTTCTATGGTGTCTTGTCCTTTGAGGAGCATTTGCCTCAAGTACTCAGTGCTTCTATTAAGAGAAAAACTAACTTGTTACAGAAACCCCAGCAACAGATTTTAATTCCAGCAAGTTAGTCAGAAAGAAAGATCAATACTGACTTTTCTCACTCTTGTCCTTCCATAATCCTAACCAGATCATATCTCTTACATAGTTTGGTCCATGCCTTCAGAAAAAGTCTAATAAAAGCATCTGTCATGTGATTTTCCTGTTTTGATGCTTATCTTTACAATTTCAGTACTGTAAGTGGTTATACCGAAGCTATAACCTATGCCCCACAAATATGATATACGGATACATGAACAATACATTTCATAACTATGTTTACGTCTGTTAGGCTCTGTAAGGAGACCTGGAAGGCAGATATCACATTCATTTGCTCAGTAATCTCCACCGGGTGGAGAGGCCACCCTTGCTACATGGCCACTTGCTGCCATTCCCAAGCACACTGGGATGGGCTTGTCAAGGTTGTCTATTTTTCACTATTTTATATACTTACATGCATCTGTTTAAATACGCCGAAAACTGACAAATGACTTAAACACGATTTTCTCTCCAGACAAGACGATGTTGGCAGAAAGGATTCCTGTTCCCTCTAGCCCTGTTCCCATAGCAACCATCGACCTGGTCCAGCAACAGACAGAAGATGTTATGCCACGCACTGAGCCCAGACTTCCACCCAAGAAAACCAAGCACCAGGAAGAACAGGAGGATGTGAACAAGCCAGCCTGGGGGGTAGTTCCTCTCCCTGGGTGACCTTTGCCTACGCACTCTACCAGATTAAAGAGATGATGCAGCTTACAAGAGACAACCGTGCTTCTGAGATACAGCCTCTCCAGGTAAAGGTCCTCTGCTGCCTCACTTACGCAGGCCTGGTTGTTTCAGACATTCATTCGTTCAGCGAAACTTCTGGGAGGTCTGACAGGGGAAATAAACATGCAGACAGGTAATTTCAGTACTTTTGTGACAAGTGTGTTATAGAGGTGTATACAAGGTCTCATAGAGGGATAATTCTGCCTTACACAGTTCAGAAAGGCCTCAGAGAGAAGACAGTACTTCTTGAAAGAAATTCATTCTGATGTTCTATATTTCTTTAAAATGTCTGTGTTGATGGACACTAGTTACTGTGTGGATATATGGTTCTTGCCTTGGTGGATTATATATATTAATCTCTAATTTAAAAATTCTAGTGAGGACTTTCTATATAGTAGGACATCAATAAATATCTGATGAATTAGTTAGTGCTCTGAGCCACTGTAGGGGTCTTATAGGATACCCAGCTGAGTGGAGTGTGGATTTGCTGGTGGGCTCACCTGAAAGATAAAAAGTATGGTTTTTCTTATCCTTAGAGTTGTGGTTTCTCCTGAATAGAGTCGAATCTCATGGATAAAACATTGTAGGTAACTGTCACTGAAGCTATATTAATATTTTTGGAAAATGATTAAGTGTGACTTCTATGAACAGTTTAGCCAAAGTGACGAGCTTAACATCCCTGTGTTTTTTTAATCAAACCATTCTCTTTCATGGGATGAATCATCAGTTTTATATCTAGAGCAGTTTCAGAGGACATAGGAGGGAAAAAACTAAAGGAGAAAGACTTAAAGAGTAATTTGATAATTTCTTTAATTTGAAATACATTCATTTATCATAATTTTGTAAACTAACATATTTCTATAGCTTAAACCAAATCTGATTCTTTGCTGGTAACGTCTAGTCCATGTATGATCTTATTGGTCTATCAAGATAATAAACTTACGCAATCCTCTCCTCACAAGTCAAGAGCGTGGGAAGAGCGTATAAAGGAGGTGAAATAGGAGGAAAAATGAGGTCTTCTGCCCAAATGGCAGCGTTTTCATACTTCAGACACTTAATCCTCATTTTCACAGAAGCCTATAAGGCCTAAGCATCATTAAACATTTTTTCTGGTATGTTAAGATTAATGAAAACTAGCTGGTATAACTTATAAAGAAGTCATCATACACTTTTTTTCTTTCACATTTTAGAATCAATTACAGAAACAAAACTTTTTCAAGTGATGGGTATTAGTTCAGAAAGCAATCCATTAAAGAAAAACAAAAACATATTTTCTGATTTTCAGAAACCAGGAATGTGGTATTTTACAGACATGGTATAGGTGATGCTCTGGAGTGACAGGCCCGCCCTCAAACCAGCTGCTCACATAGGGGTTCGTTTCCTCTTTTTTCACATGGATGTTCTGTCTTACTTGTTTAGTTAAATACACATCAGGATTCTTCATTCCAGGACCTTCCTTTTCCTGGTCCCTTCTCCAAGGCTGAGAATGCCTTCCTCACTCCCTGTTAGACAAGGTGCCTTCCAGCCTTGAAGGCTCTGGCCTCAGCAAATAGCATGAGTTTCCATTCCATGCTGCTCACCCAGCGACTTGCCACAATGGCCAATGGGAGCCCAGGAAACATCTGCTGATGTAGATTGTTTTCCTAGGAATAACAGGCATTTTGGTAGTAATGTATCATTTATCTGCAAGATACATCTGCTTACAGTGTTTATGTTTTTCATGCGGCTTTGGCAGTTGCACATAGGAAAGGAGATGAAAGGTAAGCCGTTCCACCCTTATTCCTCTATTACTTGTTTCCTGAAGCGGTTGCTTCAGGATGCTCTCCCCATGCCACCTCTATCCTACTTGAAAGCATGTAAAGTTTGCTAGCACTGACCACGGGGCATGTCCTATCTTTACCTTCCAGGGGACCAGTGAGAATCAGAAAAATTCTGCAGCTGGTGGAGCCCAGCCTGGACCACGTGAGGTCCCCCTGACCCACCCAGAAGCCAGCCATCCCCTCCAGCAGCCGCATCTCAGACGCAGAGCAGCCCTGCTCACCCCAGTGTGGACCTGCACACAGACGACAGTGAGGACCACCAGGCTCCGCCTGCCGCTGGGGGACACTGAGGCGCCCTGCTCACCTCACACCCTGCATGGAGCTGGGCTCCTCTGCCAGGACGGAGGGAGAGGCGCCTGAACCCAGGACACGCCTCACTGGAGGAGCACAGCACCACATACGCTTCTAAACACCTGAACTCATCACCATGGAGACACTCACACACAAAGGAGCTACAGTACATATGGCAGAAACAGGCCACCTCCCACAGCCCCACCAGAGTCAGAGGAGGAAAATGGAGTTCAGTGAGGGCTTTCGGTTCTTGGGTTTGTAGGTTAAGGACCACAGGACTTCTCTGCCAGGGCAATAAGAGTTGGAATCAGCAGTTACACTGAATGGGTGGAGGAGAAGAAAGTGTTTCAAGGTGAATGCTGATGTAAGTTCCCTCTTCTGATTATTTATTCTAATTATTTGGTTCTTAATGCAGATGGGGAAGAAACAGAATAATCTATAATTTTGTTTCTTTTAAAAAGAACCATTTAAAAATTGTAAGACTTATTTTAAAACTAACCAGATAAAAGTTGGTAGCATCTATGTTTTTGTTTAATAAGAAAGAAAAACAAAGGAAAAAGTTTCGTCAGAAACTGGGGATATCTCTAGGAAATATATTTTTATATGTGTATGGTATATAATGAAAATAGTCAATTCTTAGAGCAGCAAAAGCTGTTACTGACCACTGCAAGCTAAGCTGAGCTTTAAAATGCCTTCTGTTTTAAATGGTCTTTAAGACCAGAGGAAGGAATATTTGAAATAAACCAACCAACTCAGTATGCTGTGGCTTGATAGACAAAGGTTTACTAAATATATTGATACTGTAAATAGCCTCTATCACTATTTACAGCTTTCTAGTGATTTGGGCTCTAATTAGCTGATGGAATAAAACAAACACAAATCAATGAATTCCTAAGGGTTTCTTTTAATTAAGCAGTACCACTTACAAATAACCGTATGACATTTAAGTGCCTGGGGGAGGGATACAATTTTTTAAAATTACATAACGGCTCAGTTTTTGTTTTGTTTTTGGTGAGGGGAAAAAAAGGTGGTGAACAGGAAGCCAGGAATGGGGAAGACAGAAATAAGAAGTCAAGTACACTTTCCAATGACTTAAGACACAAATATCAGTATATTCTTCCCCATGAAGACACAGTCAGACACTGGACAGTTCAGGCGTGAGCACACCACTGTAAATACGACAGCTACAGTCGGGACAGTGACCACGTGACTCCCGCATCAAGCTGCTGCTGAGGTTACAGGAAGCCGGGGGAGGGCTGTGGACAAGGGCACGCTGCTTTAGCTGAAGGAAGGTCAGTTATACAGAGTGTACGATACTGTGGATGAGCACAGAGGAGAGGCAAGAAAAGAACTGAGTTAAAAATGAAAAACTCACCCCACTCTCTGACCCTGATTAGCAAGGGCTTCCCCACGACACCACACTTCTGCCCACAACAGCATCTGGGAGAAGGAACTCTACACTTGGATATCTAGCTTCACCACAGAACACAGCCTAAAAATAAAATAATGGGAAGGAATAGAATTAAGCAAATAGTTATTTTTGCACTTGACTGAAATGTACTGTACTGTAAATTATCATAACTCATTTTAAGTGACCTTTAAAAATCAGATGTATTTATTATGCTTATGTAATTATAGAAATAGAGAGATGGGTGACAGGCTGAACCTCACCTATGAATATACCGTATGTGGATTTGTGAAACTGACTGTAGGAGTCAAAAAACTTCTGTGTCTTGTGTTTACAGTTCTGATTTATTCCTCTGAAAAGCCTGCTGTTTTGGAAATGCACAGTTGACATGTTCAAATAAAACTAAATACCATTTTAAAATATTTCCTAAATGATAATGATGTGACCAAACAAATAAAAGTCCCTTGCTCTGTAATGAATGAGATCAAATTCTTAGGCCTTTATTATGAGACATTTACTGTGAGAGATGACTCAACGATGCAGTAATTTCTAACCTTTCAGAATAGACACCTTCATGGGTTTGTAGACTTTGTGACTTCTGTCCTTAAAGTGCCATTAAAAATAGAGTGCAAATTAAATTCTGATTTTATAATTTTATAATCCCTTTGGAGAACCCCTGGAAATACCTAGGGAAGTCACAAAGCCCAGGCTGGCAATCACTGCCTTAATGACCTGTTTCATATTTTCCCCTTAATTGTAGAAAAAGTAAATTATACAAAGTGCTGAGCTCATGTGGTATCTGAAGAGGTTGGTTACGAATTAGTAAACTATTGCTCAAAGCCTTCAGTAGAATAACAGATGACAGACACTAACACATACCTCCACCTACCGAAAAGCCTCATGAAAAGTGTAAGGAATTCACAGGAAGAACATCACAGCCTTACTGGCTTATTCATCTTGTCATGGGCCACAGGAAGCAGAATGCTGGTGAACTGCTTCCCTCTGATGGCAGTTCCTGCAAAACTGCCAGGGTGGAGGCTGCCAGTGGCGCTGGGGCCATTATTTAAGCAGCGTTCCATGCAGTGGATCTGGAATTAGGCAGTGATTCTAGGTTACTCACAGGAAGCACACCCGTCGTTACGGGGCGCCTGTTGTGTGCTGATGACCTTGTCCTTCTGCCTTACACCCACCCGCTGTGACACACATCATTGTCCCCACATTAAGTATGAGGATTCTGCAGCAAACTCAGCTTATGTTATGGGGCCCAGGTCACAGAGCCAGGATTCAAAACTCAAACCCACAGAATGTCCACCCAGGACCTTCCCTGACCCCAGGAGGCAGGGAGGCCTTCCCTGCCCCTGTTGTGGTAAAACGAGCCTGAAGAAAAGCCCTGGCCATTCTGACTCTGCCCGTCGTGTGCCTGGCACTCACATGGCACGGCCGTAGCTCCATTTAGGATCCCTAGATATCCCAGGTACGTGGAAGCCCAGCACCTTCAAACTCCGGCTGTTGGTCTGAGTGCCACCCTGGAGGTAACTTGGAAGGTTTGGCAACCTGCAGAGAAAACTTGGAGGTCAGCAGGGATTCTGAAGACCGAGGCCGTGGAGTCGGGAAGGGCCAGCAGACCCGTCCACAGCTCGATGTCCTGAGGCGACGGCCTTGCAGAAGAGCGCCCTCTAGTGTGGCAGCCGTTGGCCACAGGCGGTTCTTAGAGGTGGCCATGTGGCTAGTTCATCGAGGAATTCATTTCCCTTGCTATTTAAACAGCCACATGTGGCTCCTGGCTATTATGCTGGACATGCGGAAACAGGAAGAAACCACCTTTGGGAGCTCTCTGGGTCTTGTTTTCTCATCTTCACTGTGAAAGGCTGGCCCCTAAAATTAACATTATTTTGTGAAGAGGCATTACGTTACACTACTTCGTGTGGTTTTAAGGACAAGATGACAAGGTCATCAGCACACAACAAGCAATGGGTGTGGCTTCCTGTGAGTGACTAGCCTAGAATCAGTGCCTAACTCCACGTCGACTCTTAGGCTGTGACAGAGAGGAATGCAGGGAAGCAAAAGATGGTTTTCTCTTCAGAAATTCTTCTGTTCCTGGGTGCAAGAGACAGAGAAAGCTACTTCTGAAGCCCCAGAGCACTCCTGTGAACCCCTGGCTCAAGAATCCCAAATCACCAGGCAGACAGGAGAGAGGCTGGTGTCTGGACAGAAAGAGAATAAAGGGGGAAGGGGAAGTGGGCTCTCAAATCACAAAGCGACTCACCTTATGCAAGGACAAACTGTTCAAATAAGACAGCAGCCGGCAACTGGGTGATGTCCAGAGGGGTAAGATATGAGCCAGTCCAGGTGAGCACCTTCCTCTCACTCAGCTCCCATCTTCTTCAGGTGGTAAATGCAGGACCACTTACTCCCCTGCGGCTCCAGGCAGGTCCCCGCTTTTAGACAGCAACCCAAGGACCTTAACAGTGCGGCCGTGGAGCCCACTGGGTGGATGTGCGTCTCCCTGCTGCCAGTGGGGACTCACACCTGTGAGTGCCTCTGCGGCATCAGGGACCTCCTCTGTAAAATTAAGGTCATCGCGGCATCTGCCTTACGTTTGATGTGTAAATGACATACCTTACACACAGCCCATACTCCATAAATACTGCCAACATTTCTGTGTGGCAAACAGACAAATGCTGTCTCATTTCTCCAACCAAGTTCTAGCTCTCTGAATATTTTGTGACATTTAAATCCACTATATGCTCCCAAACTACAGTACTATGTTACATGCTTACCCATACCCAGTAAGCTGTCTAATGCATTCAGTTCCAACATGCACTGTAAACATTAAGTGGTTAGAGATATTAGTTAAGGGATAAAATTAATCAAAACATAAGTTGAAGAGGATGGGGGGATAAATGACAAGTAATGTTATATGCCAACAAACTGGACAACCTAGAAGAAACAAATTTCTAGAAACATACAGCCTGCCAAGACTGAGTCAAGAAGAAACAAGCAATTTGAACAGACCGATCAATAGAAAAGAATCTGAAATAATAAAAACTCCCTACAAACAAAAGTCCAGAACCAGATGGCTTCATTGGGGAATTCTACCAAAGAGGAATTTATCCCTAGCCCTCTCAAAAAAGAATTCAAAAAAATCAAAGACAAAGGAACACTCCCAAATTCATTCTGTAAGGCCACCATTACCTTGATACCAAAACCAGACAAAGACAACACACACAAAAAACTCCAGGCCAATATCACTGGTTAACACAGGTGCAAAAATCTTCAACAAAATTTCAGCAAACAGAATTCAGCAACACATCAAAAAGCTAATACACCATGATCAAGTTTGGATTATTCCAGCAATGCAAGGATTCTTTAAAATATACACAAATCAATGTGATACACCATATTAACAAACTGAAAGATAAAAACCGTATGATAATAGACACAGAAAAAGCCTTTGACAAAATTCAGCTTTAATCATTTATGATTAAAGCTCTTCAAAAAATGGGCATAGAAGGAACCTACCTCAACATAGTAAAGGCCAGATATGTTAAGCCTACAGCAAACATTCTCAATGCTGAAAATATGAAAGCATTCCCCCTAAGATCAGGAACAAGACAAGGGTGTCCACTTTCACCACTATTATTCAACATAATTCAACTTCCAATAGTTCTGGAAGTCCTAGCTACAGCAATCAGAGAAGAAAAAGAAAAGGAATCCAGATCAAAAAAGAAGTAAAGCTCTCACTGTTTGCAGGTGACACGATACTGTACATAAAGATAATATCAGAAAATTACTAGAGTTAATCAGTGAATTAGGCAAAGTTGCAGGATACAAAATCAATGCACAGAAATTACTTGCATTCTACATACTCACAACAAAAAATCGGAAAGAGCAATTATGGAATCAAACCCATTCACCACTGCAACAAAAAGAATTAAATATCTAGGAATAAACTTACCTAAGGAGACAAAAGAACTGTATACAGAAAATTATAAGACACTGATGAAAGAAATCATAGATAACATAAACAGATGGAGAGATATTCCATGTTCCTAGGTAGGAAGAATCAATACTGTGAAAAGCAATCTACAGATTCAGTGTGATCCCTATCAAATTACCAATGACATTTTTCACAGAACTAGAACAAAAAATTTCACAATTCATATGGAAACACAAAAGACCCCAAATAGCCAAAGCAGTCTTGAGAAAGAAGAATGGAGCTGGAGAAATCAACCTTCCTGACTTCAGATTATATTACAAAGCTACAGTATGGTACTAGCATAAAAATAAAAATACAGACCAATAGAACAAGATAGAAAACCCAGAAATAAACCCATGCACCTATGGGTACCTTATTTTTGACAAAGGAGGGAAGAATATACAATCAGGCAATGACAGCCTCTTCAATAAATGGTGCTGGGAAAACTGGACAGCTACATGTAAAAGAATGAAATGAGAACACTTCCTAACACCACACACAAAGATAAACTCAAAATGGATTAAAGACCCAAATATAAGACCAGAAACTCTTAGAGGAAAACATAGGCAGAATGCTCGATGACATAAATCAAAGCAAGATCCTCATTACTTCCTGCTGCTAAGTCGCTTCAGTCATGTCGACTCTGTGCGACCCCAGAGACGGCAGCCCACCAGGCTCCGCCGTCCCCGGGATTCTCCAGGCAAGAACACTGGAGTGGGTTGCCATTTCCTTCTCCAATGCAGGAAAGTGAAAAGTGAAAGTTAAGTCGCTCAGTCGTGTCTGACTCTTTGTGACCCCATGGACTGCAGCCTACCAGGCTCCTCCGTCCATAGCATTTTCCAGGCAAGAGTACCGGAGTGGGGTGCCATTGCCTTCTCCCATTACTTCCTAGGGTAATGGAAATAAAAACAAAAGTAA
>SJYC01121529.1:0-27718 GCA_006408675.1 Madoqua kirkii
CTCTTTGTGACCCCATGGACTGCAGCCTACCAGGCTCCTCCGTCCATAGCATTTTCCAGGCAAGAGTACCGGAGTGGGGTGCCATTGCCTTCTCCCATTACTTCCTAGGGTAATGGAAATAAAAACAAAAGTAAACAAGTAGGGCATGATTAAACTTAAAAGCTTTTGTACAGCAAAGGAAACTATAAGCAGGGTGAAAAGACAACCCTCAGAATGGGAGAAAATAACAGCAAATGAAACAACTGACAAAGAATTAATTTCCAAAATATACAAGCAGCTCACACAACTCAATACCAGAAAAACAAAATAACCCAATCAAAACATGGGAAAAAGACTTACACAGACATTTCTTCAAAGACGACATACAGATGGCTAGCAAACACATGAAAAGATGCTCAACATCGCTCATTATTCAGTTCAGTTCAGTCACTCTGTCATGTCCGACTCTTTGCGACCCCATGAATCGCAGCACGCCAAGCCTCTGTCCATCACCATCTCCCGAAGTTCACTGAGTTAGGCAAAGTTGCAGGATACAAAATCAATGCACAGAAATTACTTGCATTCTACATACTCACAACAAAAAATCGGAAAGAGCAATTATGGAATCAAACCCATTCACCACTGCAACAAAAAGAATTAAATATCTAGGAATAAACTTACCTAAGGAGACAAAAGAACTGTATACAGAAAATTATAAGACACTGATGAAAGAAATCATAGATAACATAAACAGATGGAGAGATATTCCATGTTCCTAGGTAGGAAGAATCAATACTGTGAAAAGCAATCTACAGATTCAATGTGATCCCTATCAAATTACCAATGACATTTTTCACAGAACTAGAACAAAAAATTTCACAATTCATATGGAAACACAAAAGACCCCAAATAGCCAAAGCAGTCTTGAGAAAGAAGAATGGAGCTGGAGAAATCAACCTTCCTGACTTCAGATTATATTACAAAGCTACAGTATGGTACTAGCATAAAAATAAAAATACAGACCAATAGAACAAGATAGAAAACCCAGAAATAAACCCATGCACCTATGGGTACCTTATTTTTGACAAAGGAGGGAAGAATATACAATCAGGCAATGACAGCCTCTTCAATAAATGGTGCTGGGAAAACTGGACAGCTACATGTAAAAGAATGAAATGAGAACACTTCCTAACACCACACACAAAGATAAACTCAAAATGGATTAAAGACCCAAATATAAGACCAGAAACTCTTAGAGGAAAACATAGGCAGAATGCTCGATGACATAAATCAAAGCAAGATCCTCATTACTTCCTGCTGCTAAGTCGCTTCAGTCATGTCGACTCTGTGCGACCCCAGAGACGGCAGCCCACCAGGCTCCGCCGTCCCCGGGATTCTCCAGGCAAGAACACTGGAGTGGGTTGCCATTTCCTTCTCCAATGCAGGAAAGTGAAAAGTGAAAGTTAAGTCGCTCAGTCGTGTCTGACTCTTTGTGACCCCATGGACTGCAGCCTACCAGGCTCCTCCGTCCATAGCATTTTCCAGGCAAGAGTACCGGAGTGGGGTGCCATTGCCTTCTCCCATTACTTCCTAGGGTAATGGAAATAAAAACAAAAGTAAACAAGTAGGGCATGATTAAACTTAAAAGCTTTTGTACAGCAAAGGAAACTATAAGCAGGGTGAAAAGACAACCCTCAGAATGGGAGAAAATAACAGCAAATGAAACAACTGACAAAGAATTAATTTCCAAAATATACAAGCAGCTCACACAACTCAATACCAGAAAAACAAAATAACCCAATCAAAACATGGGAAAAAGACTTACACAGACATTTCTTCAAAGACGACATACAGATGGCTAGCAAACACATGAAAAGATGCTCAACATCGCTCATTATTCAGTTCAGTTCAGTCACTCTGTCATGTCCGACTCTTTGCGACCCCATGAATCGCAGCACGCCAAGCCTCTGTCCATCACCATCTCCCGAAGTTCACTGAGACTCACGTCCATCAAGTCAGTGATGCCATCCAGCCACCTCATCCTCTGTTGTCCCCTTCTCCTGCCCTTAATCTCTCCCACCATCAAAGTCTTTTCCAATAAGTCAACTCTTCACATGAGGGGAACAAAGCACTGGAGTTTCAGCTTTAGCATCATTCCCTCCAAAGAAATCCCAGGGCTAATCTTCTGCAGAATGGACTGGTTGGATCTCCTTGCAGTCCAAGGGACTCTCAAGAGTCTTTTCTAACACCACAGTTCAAAAGCACCAATTCTTCGGTGCTCAGCTTTCTTCACAGTCCAACTCTCACATCCATACATGACCACTGGAAAAACCATAGCCTTGACTAGATGGACCTTTGTTGGCAAAGTAATGTCTCTGTTTGAATATACTACCTAAGTTGGCCATAACTTTTCTTCCAAGGAGTAAGCGTCTTTTAATTTCATGGTTGCAATCACCATCTGCAGTGATTTTGGAGCCCCCCAAAATAAAGTCTGACACCATTTCCACTGTTTCCCCATCTATTTCCCATGAAGTGGTGAGAGAAATGCAAATCAAAACTACAATGAGATATCACCTCACACCAGTCAGAACAGCCATCACCAAAAAGTCTACAAACAATAAATGCTGGAGATGATATGGAGGAAAGGAAATGCTCTTGCACTATTGAATGTAAATTGGTACAGCCACTATGGAAGACGGTATGGAGATTCCTTAAAAAACAAGAATAAAACCACCATATGACCTAGCAATCCCACTGCTAGGCATATACCCTGAGGAAATAAAAATGGAAAAAGACACATGTATCCCACTGTTCACTGCAGCACTATTTACAATAGCTAGAACATGGAAGCAACCTAGCTGTCCATCAACAGATGAATGGATAAAGAAGCTGTGGTACATATACACAATGGAACATTACTCAGCCATAAAAAGGAATGCATTTGAGTCAGTTCTAATGACATGGATGAACCTAGAACCTACTATACACAGTAAGTCAGGAAGAGAAAGATAAATATTGTATTCTGATGCATATATATGGAATCTAGAAAAATGGTACCGAAGAATGGGCAGCAATGGAGAAACAGACATAGTGAACAGACTTATGGACATGGGGAGAAGGGAGGAGAGGATGAGATGTGTGGAGAGGGTAACACGGAAACTTACATTCAGTTCAGTCGCTCTGTCATGTCCGACTCTTTGTGACCCCATGAATCGCAGCACACCAGGCCTCCCTGTTCATCACCATCTCCTGGAGTTCACTCAGACTCACATCCATCAAGTCAGTGATGCCATCCAGCCATCTCATCCTCTGTCATCCCCTTCTCCTCCTGCCCCCAATCCCTCCCAGCATCAGAATCTTCTGCAATGAGTCAACTCTTCGCATGAATCAACTCTTCGTACTTTGTAGCCAAAGTACTAGAGTTTCAGCTTTAGCATCATTGCTTCCAAAGAAATCCCAGGGCTGATCTCCTTCAGAATGGACTGGTTGGATCTCCTTGCAGTCCAAGGGACTCTCACGAGTATTCTCCAACACCACAGGTCAAAAGCATCAATTCCTTAGTGCTCAGCTTTCTTCACAGTCCAACACTCACATCCATACATGACTACCGGAAAAACTATAGCCTTGACTAGACGGACCTTAGTCGGCAAAATATTTTCTCTGCTTTTGAATATGCTATCTAGGTTGGTCATAACTTTTCTTCCAAGGAATAAGCGTCTTTTAATTTCATGGCTGCAGTCAATATCTGCAGTGATTTTGGAGCCCCCAAAAATAAAGTTTGACACTGTTTCCACTGTTTCCCCATCTATTTCCCATGAAGTGATGGGAATCAAAGATAGCCAACGGGAATGTACTGTATGGCTCAGGAAACTCAAACAGGGGCTCTGACCAACCTAGAGGGGTGGGATGGGGTGGCAGATGGGAGGGAGGGGATATACGTGTACCTATGGCTGATTCATGTTGAGGTTTGACATAAAACAACAAAATTCTGTAAAGCAATTATCCTTCAATTATTAAAAAATAAGTTAAAAAATATTATACTAAATGAAAAATGCCAGAAACCAAAGGCTACAAATTGTATGAGGCTTTTGACTGACGCTACAGAGCGCGCACGCGTGCACTGATATCAAACGTTCAGAATACGCACGTATAGAGGTAGAAAGCAGACCTCTAGGTGCTGTGGCTCAGGAAAAGGAGACGGGGGCCAAGCAGTGAGTGGCTGCTGACGGGCACAGTGGTTTTTTTCAGACTGATGGATATGTTCTAAAATTGATTATGGCAATGGTTGTACAACTCTGAATCTATTAAGAATCATGAACTGTACACTCTAAACACATGAACTATATGGTATATAAATTATATCTCAATAAAAGTTATTAAAAATATGTAAAAGAGGATATAAAAAAATACAGAAAGCATCTAGCTCTTGCTGCTGCTGCTAAGTCACTTCAGTCGTGTCCAACTCTGTGCCACCCCATAGATGGCAGCCCACCAGGCTCCCCCGTCCCTTGGATTCTCCAGGCAGGAACACTGGAGTGGGTTGCCATTTCCTTCTCCAATGCATGAAAGTGAAAAGTAAAAGTGAAGTCACTGAGTCATCTAACTCTCAGTGACCCCATGGACTGCAGCCTACAAGGCTCCTCCATCCATGGGATTTTCCAGGCAAGAGTACTGAAGTGGGGTGCCATTGCCTTCTTCGTATCTGGCCCTTAAGGTCAGCTAAAAATACCTGTCTCACTACAAGTGTTTCCAAAATTTTATATCCATTCTGTTATTTTTGCATAGGATCCTTCTTTCAGTTAGACCAAAAAAAAAAAGTGATTTAAACATTGTACTTCTCTAAACTCTGGAATAATAATCACATACAGAAAAATGTAAGATCATTTGTCTTTTCTTTTGCTATTCTGGGGGTCTTAAATGTTTCACATGTTTAGATATCAAATATTCCAAACCTCTTAAAATCTAAAATTTCTTAAATTTCTAGATTAAAAAAAAAGTCATGAATTCAAATACTGTCCTAAATGTCAGATGGACACTCTCTTGAAATTCAGTCCTAAGTATTATTGGCAAACTAAACAACTAGTTCACAAAGCAATTTTTGTGACATATGTTTTAAAACCTTTAAAAAATAATATAGAATAATATGATTATGCAAACATGGCCACCTACACTACATCTCACCCACATACGCTCGTGTCAAACGGTCCAATTTGCTAGCAACAGTGAGCTTTTACGAGGCAGCCTGTGGAAGCAGGAACACAACAAAGGCTCCTTTGTGCTCCCCAGCTACATGCCCACGGTGGCATGAGGCACAGAACCCATGCCAACCACCTGAGAAGGGCAGAACCCCTTTACTCAATGCAGATGAGAGACGGGAGATGTCTTATTCTTTATGCTGCTATTCCTCATGACCCCCCCCATAGCAAGAGAGTCCATATTTGAGTCTTAAAAGAGAACTGGTTCAACCTCTTAACCCTTGGGTGGTTGTGCCACATCCAGATCTTTCCTCAGACCTATGTTTTGGCCTCTTTTCTTCAAGGTCAGAGTTCACAATCAGTCCCTCACTTCACTCCAGAATTAACATCATGAATCAAAAAAAAGATTCATTCTCTATAAGGAAGAACACAAATCTGTTTTGTAGGAAATTGTTATATATAATTACACAATTTTAAAAAACAGGCCAGTAAACTTGAGGTTAAATTTCAACATACAAAGACATACAAAAGTAGTTCAACAATTTCAACACACACAAAATTTAGAAAAGTAATTCTAATTTCTAATCTTTAATATATGTCTATAAAAGTCCTGTCAAAACTTTAAAATATAACCTTAGAAAATATTTCTCTTTATTAAAGTTATCAGTTACTTGGGTATTATTAAAAAGTAAAAAAATAGGTCACCAATATTGTTAAGACCCAAGGCTGTGGAGAGATGGCCCCTCAGCTTGCACCTAGAAGTCTCTTCTACCTGAATCATAGGAAAGAGCAGGGCTGGAATTCTAGTCCCAGGGCTGCCTCTAAAAATCTCTGTGGTCTTGGATAAGTTATTTAACTTCTCCAAGTCTCCATTCCTCCACCATCAGCATTTTCTAAACATTCTGTCCAAGGAATATTAATGTCATAAAGAAGGGTTCTGTTTTCAAATTAAGTCAGAGACTGCTACACAGCATTTCTCCTCTTCAGGAGGTTCACACAATGGGCATTAGCATTACTAAAGGCTCTGAGAAGCCCTGCAGTTTGTCTGATCATGCATCCATCTCGGTTGACCTGAGGACCCCTTGCCTGCAAACACGGCAGCATCCTGTGGACTACACTTTGGAAAACACTGGTCCAGCATATCCCAGGTCTCTTCCAGCCCTTACGCTGACAGCACGCAGGAAGAGCAATGCAGGTTGCAGGTTCTGGGGTTTAAGAGATGCTTTAATGCCCTGGAGTTGACAAGGAACTTATTCATGTTAATTGGACCTTTGAAGATCAACACGATTCCCTTGTTCCAACTGAGAGTCTTCATTCAAGCAAAGCGATAATGATGGTCCCACGATCTCAGTGGCCACCTACAGGACAAGACACAGAACTGACCAAGAGGGACCAGTTATCTTCAATCAAGTTTAGCTTTCCTTTCCAGTATGGTTTAATGTTTCTCTGTGGCGAATGCTTCGGCCACTGTTCCCGGGAACAGGTCTGCCTCCCTGCGCATGCCCACTTCCTCGTCCAGGATGAAGTCATTGTGCAGGCAGACTGTCAGGAGTCCTCTGGTTAAAGAGCTGCTCTTCCAAGAAGGCGCCTCCAAGGCCATATTGTTCCTCATGGAGCCTCACTTCTTCAGGCGACAAGTGGCTTCCTCCCAGAACAAAGTCTGCAAACCTAGTATTTATTTTAAATAAAGTCAATGTTATCACAGAAAGCTTTATTTGGCAGATATCATGTTCCCTGGCTGCTTATCCCCCTTAATTGAATTTGGCTTTGCATCAGTAGAGGATGGCATTTGCACAGTGGGTGTGCAAACAGGAATGGCTATGTGCTGCTCCAGACATTCAGGGAAGGATCAGGAAGCAGGCAGGCTTGGAAGCACCGGGTGCTGTTAAACAGACCCACTCCAGTTTTCTAATTCCTTTTCTCTCTTATTAAATGTATTATTTTTTCACTACTTTAATGTCTTTCCCCCTTCGATTTTTAATTTGAGGGCACTGCGTTTGGATAAAGCAATGAAGAAGGAAAAACAGTAAAGAAAAGAGGCTAGGGCAGAGATTTCTTTCTTGGTGAACTTTATAAATGAGCATCCACCCCTAAAGCATGAGAAGCAGATGACGCTTCCCATTCTGTCTCCTTTCTCCTGTGAGTGGTCTTTATGCCCTTCCCTATATAATACATCAGATCAACATTCACTCTGACCCTGGCAATTCAGTGCAGTGCAGAGGACTGAAGCAAAAGAAGCTCGACAGCTTCCATGTCACATTACCCGGGAAGCTGTGTTTCTAGCCTTAAGCACCTGATCCAAACTGTCATGTTATTTCCGGGGTAATGCAACCCAGCTATGGTGTGGGCAGCGGGGCAAGGCTTACTTTTTCGGCTCCTGGAGCCTGGAGACTGCCAGCCAGGATGGGAAGCCGGGGCTGCGGCAGGCCTGGCGGAGCTCCTCCAGGGCGCAGGTTGTGGCGGCATCAGCTTGCTCCCTGTACTCGTCTTCAGTAAGAAACTTCACCACCAGCTTCTCTGATGTAAACCATTTCTTCATTTTCCTAAAACAGGCAGCATTTGGTTGCTAGATTCCTGGCCATATCTGGCTGCTCAACTCTTACGATTTATAAAAACACATTTCTTAGTAATAATTCTTAACTTCCTCTATATCATACTATACTTATTTCTCTTGTTATCCCAATTGAGGCTTATATAACATGTAATCTGGGCCTAACTGTACATCCCCCCTCTTCCTGGACCAGCTGAAATAATGTCCTAAGGCACTGAGGATCCTTTGTTTTTGGCTGTGGCATCTTCATGGCAGCCCATGGGTTCTTACTTAGCTGTGGCACGTGGGATCTAGCTCCCCCAAACAGGGACTGAGCCTGGGCCTCCTGTGTTGGCAGTGCAAAGCCTTAGACAACTGGATCTCCAAGAAGTCCTGAGCATCAATTTCTGATAGAGAGGTAATTGTATTTTTCTTCCTCGGTGATTTCAAATCAGGCAATTAAAAACCTGGCTTCTTTATGCCTGCCCTGCTGATTTTCTTGGGCACCAACAGCAGCAAACCTTTGAGGTGACTTTTTATGGAGACCCAGCAGAATCACTTGCCACTGAGTCTAAACAGAGAAGCTGCGGGGTATGGCCTCCACCTAGTGGTGGAGACGCTGACTAACCTCAGAGGAAGTAAACACACTTCCCCTGAATACAAGGGTCGTGTACACACAGTAATTCATAATATTAAAATCATTATTCTTTTGCTACATATGAGGGGGCTCACGATTGGAACTTTTTTCCAACCAAAACAGTCCTAAAGAGAAGAATCTCATAAAGAATGGTAATAATGAAGAGGTTTTAACACGTATATTTATCAGTAAGTTTTAAAAAAATGTTTTGGGTGGTTTAAATTTTAACCAAACATTTCCAAATACAAATGAGCAACACAATCACCAGGAGGTGTTTTAACGTATGTTTGTTTTCTTGAGGTTTGGGGCCTGAAAATCTTTAAACTTTTACAGCTCGTCTGGTGGCTGATAAAGGTGGATTAGGGAACCACTGACATTATTTCCTCCTCCTTTTCTGAACACCTAGCCTGGTCTCCATGGAGGAAAATGCCCGGGCTCGGAACAGAAGACGGGAACATGGTTTCAGTTGTGAGGTTTTCCCACTGTGTGAGCTGGGCAGCTCCTTCACAGTTCTGAGCCTCACTTTGCTCACATGGAAGAAACGTTAAAGCAACATCGTCTACCTCAGGAGGTCGCTGGAGAGATGAAAAACATTACTTTGTATCAAATGCTTAGCACAGTGAACAGCCTACAGTAAGTGTTCAACAGAGATAAAATAACTACCATATATTAGCAAAATGTATTCAAACAGCTCTTTGTAAACTAGAACGTACTATACATTCAAAGTATTATTTCTTTGGCTTATTGTTTACCCTGTGAGTTCCTATTTTATTTCCTAATCCTTCACATAGTTACTCACCAATAATATGAAAATTTGAGGAAGTTACAGTACATTTTGATCGTTAGGTCTGTGTTAAAGAGAATGCACAGCAAATGTATAAGAGCATCACCGCTCAGGTAAGAGAACATACTCGGCTCTCGGCAGGGTAGCGGATGTTGACAAGGAAAATGGAAGGAATTCTCTTGGGTTCCTCAGGCCACAAGCCAGACAAAAGATGCGAGGCCCCAAGGGTGTGCAGGGGCCAGTCCCCTCCTGGCAGAGGAATCTCTGAGAGCCCCAGTCACCATCTGCCTCTGAGGGCAGAGAGAAGTACCTGGCAGCAGCCTGCCAGCATCCTCTGCAGAGAGGCCCTGCCCTGCCTCTGGTGCTCTTTAACCCTGTGACGTCATCACCCGTGGAGTCAGCAGATCCATAAACTATCAGCTGTCACAGTCTCCTCCTCACAGTCAAGTTTACCTCGTGAACATTCACCAAATCCCTCTTCTAGACCTTGCTCTCACTGCCCTGCTCCAGGCCCTGCTCACCTCTTTCCTGGACCACTGTGACACCTGATGACTGGTCTCCCACCCCCAAACCTGCCCTTAACCTCCACCCTCTGCACCCGAAGACAGACGGGGCCGCACTGCACTGCCCAATGAGTGACTGTGGCTTCTGCTTGGATTCTGGCTTGTTGACTGTGTTTTTATTTTCATATTAGTTAGTTGCCAACATTTAAAAATCATTAAGACTTGACATTCGATCCATGTCCCCAGCTTTTCTAGAAAACGAGGCGATCTGGCAAAGCCCATATTCCCAAATGGCAATCGTCAGCTCCAGCTGAGTGGTAACCGACCCTATTTCTCTGGGGCGGTATTGCAGAACTTGCACTGCCTTCCCTCTGCTCAGAATCCTCACTCAGTACCTTCTGGGGCCCCAAACATTTGATTTCTAACTCCTGTCTGAGCAGCAGTTGGAGTGCATTGCCTGAAATGCAGAAAGGGTGGTGCCTCCCCCAAGTACAGGATCAGATTAGATTCTCCAGCACTGCCTGCGAGGCCTCCACATCCTGGCAGACACCCACCTCACTCGCCTGCTCTGGGATGGTAGCAAACGGGGCTTTCTCCCTTTCAGGAAGGCCTTTCCTACTTTTATTCATCTGGCTGTTTTGATTCATTAGGATTCAGCACCTGAGTCTCTTTTCCTGAACTTTTTCTACATGCTACACTTTCTGGGTGGGTTTCTCCAATGGCTCAGTGGTAAAGAATCTGCCTGCGTCACAGGAGACCTGGGGTCAATTCCTGGGTTGGGGAGATCCCCTGGAGGAAGAAATGGCAACCCACTCCAGTATTCTTGCCTGGAGAATCCCATGGATAGAGAAGCCTGGCAGGCTACATATAGTCCATAGGACTGCAAAGAGCTGGATGCTGAGTGACTAAGCACACACACTTCCTGGGCAGGCCTATCTGAACACTTGCTCTAGCACCAGTATGCCTGTGTCTCAACGGGCACACCGCCAGGGTAGGGGCCACTCCTCCCCTGTGTACCTGGCACAAAACAGGTGCTCAGACCCCATGGCTGAAGGACATTCAAGCCTTATCTTAAAACCTAAGAAAAAAGAAAGCCCTGATTACATAAATTGTAACTTTCAACAACTTGTTATTCAATTCTGTTCCCTCGTATCTCGTAAGCACAACAAATAGCCCCAAAGCAGTCCTTGGGCCCAAAAGAAACGTGGAATGAAAGTAGAACTGTTAGGCGACGCCATGCCCAAGTGATTTGTCACTGATTTTAGTGAATTCTGGGTGAGCCGTCATCACCTGGTAACTGGTGGCTCTGGAAGATTAACGACGGCTAGCAATGGAGGTTGGATCAGGCACTTACATTCTCTAACCACCCCTTTCTCAGAGGGAACTCTGAAATCTCCAGATGAAGTGGAGTGAATTGTGATATCAAATAAGACATGTCCAAAAAATTCCCCCAAAGAATAAATAAAACCAGAGCTCAAAACATCAAACTTAGGACGGAGGAAAGAAAAGAGGCCACACACCTCCCGACACAGGCGAGCGCGCTCGGCAGGTGGCACCGACTTCCGGATGACAGGATGAGGAGCAGGGCGGCCGTGCAGGCGAACGGGGGCGCGGACACCCCCATGTACACCAGGAGCAGGGACAGCAGCCGCAGCAGCCACGCCAGGAGCACCACGCTCCTCTCCTCCAGCAGCGGCCCGTGCCTGTAGCAAACCACAAAGCTGACACAGCCAACGGTCAAGACGTAGCCTGTAAGAGCAGAAAGATGTACAATAACATAACGCCACATTTGCAAAGTTATGGGGAAAACCTGGCAGTCACGACTTAAGCCAAGAACATATCAGAACACCTGCATTTTTCTTTCCCCAGTGAAGGTGAACAATGCATTTAGGGCTAGTTATTCCTCCCCTGTGAGATGCTAGGTGGACTCTGCAGTACTTAAGGATGTATAATAATACATTATTATAATATATAAGTATGCCTGTTTTCTGGCCCAGAGTCAGAGGACAGATGTTATCACAGCTGCTTTGGTCAGGAATAAGCCTTAGTGTATGTCATAGTCTGCCACAAAACCCATTTTTAATTTTCTAATCACTAAATCTAAAAAACCCATTTTCAACTGTCTAATCACTAAGTGTGATTTCACAGTGAAGGGATCAGCTATCACCCTTACAATCTGGTGCTCAGCTTCTGTGCCATGAACAGAGGGACAAGCGGCGCTCCAACGTCGAGAGCACATCACCTCTCAGGTATTCGGTGAGCACTTCATTTGTACCTAAGCAAGTCTCAAGACCCAATTCCCAGCTTATATAAGATACAGGAGAGAAACAAGTTAAGTTATACCACAAAGGAATAAGCAGAGAAACCAGAAAGTGGAGCATGCTGTAGGGCAGCTAACTTGGTCTCTTCAGCATATCACTGAGATGGGGAAAAATCCCAAACCGGAAACCTGTTATGGATTAAACGAGACTTATGGGACACAATATATGCAAAATGTGACCTTATAAAAGCAAACATCAGGATGTTTAGGAAATCCGAACACGGCCTAGGTAACAGACAACCTTATGTAACTATTAATTTTTTAAGATTTAGTAATTGAACTATAGAGGAAAATGTTCTTGCCTTATAGAAATATTAAGTCAAGTATTTAAAGAAACACACCATAGCAGCAGTAATTTACTTTGAAAATACTTTACTATAAAAAGAAAAATGGACTAAAGACATAAAAGCTTCAAGTGAAACAAAAATCGATTGCTTTTGCTTTGGTTAAGTGTACTTATATGAGAAATTCAGCATAAGAGATTAGGAGAAAATGGATTCTCCCATTCTCTGTTATTTCCCAATTAAAAATTCTAAAAAGTTGATATTTTTGTTCTTTTAAATGAAAAGAACAAGTCTCTCTCTTTTCTAAAAGTCAAGTTTTCACTGGTCATTTATATTTACAATTTCTTACCTTCTGTAATAAATACATTAAGAAAAGAAATAAAGAGTCGCATTTCAGAGCAATTTTTTCATTACAATTTAGAGGTGGTTAGAGCTTAACTGCAATTTAAAAGCATATGCAGTCCAAAAGGGCAAGTGCTGTTTTGCTCTTTTGATCATCAGAGTAGAAAACCAGGAAGAATGTCAAAGAGAAATAGTCTAAAATGATAGCTAATGAACTGAAACCACCAATTGTGGGAATAAAATATTATTTTTAACAGTTCTTCTCCTTAGTTCAAAATGAAAATCTGAATGCTGGAGCGTATGTCAAGAGAAGGCCCCTGGCTGTACTTTTCAGCTTTACCAATAACAGACTGTATTTTTAAAATCTTTACCTACCTAATACATATATTCTGCTTTCATACCACAGTCTCTTCAGCTCTTCCATCAGTTGCCCCAGAATATATACTGAAGCAAACCAACAACCAAGCATTAGAGCCCAAAAGGTGCTATACTGTGTGTGGAAGAAAATAAATCACATGGTTTTTGGTTCATTCACTCTCATAAAAGTAGAAGTAAACAAATAAAACCCTTTGTATTTGAAATCTGTATATCAGACTACACTGAAGTCAAGACAAGACACTCTTCTCAAGTCTCACTAAAGGTATGGTCCACGCACCAGCAGCTTCAATGTCATCAGGAATCTGGTGGCAACTAAAATTCTCAGGTCCACAGCAGACTCCTGAGGCAGAGACTGCACTTCCACAGGACCCCAGGGGACGTGCATGCACATTACAGTTGGAGAAACACTGTTCTAAAGAATAAATTTATCTCAAAATAATGCTGGTATTGTAGGCTTTCATCAGAGTAAACCAACATTAGCATCCTGAACTAAGACGTATGTGTCCTCAACTAAGTGCAGTTCCATTCCTTTATGAAAGGTGTTTTGGGGGAACTAATAATGATGAAGAAGCCCTCAGGCGTTGCAATACTGTTATTCAAGGCCCTGATGGTTCAGCATCAAGTTGGTTCTCAGATGGTTCTCAGCTATGCCAAGAGAAATTTTCATTCAGCATAGGATGAGTCCCCATCACTCATAAGAAAGATGCACTATCTAGAAAATAAAAGGGTCTCAAAAAGTATGGCCAAAATGTAATACTGAAACCTACACACTGTAACAAGTGAAAATAGAATCTCTAAGAAAAGACACAATTTAAGCCAGTTTATACAATGTAGAAATTAGGAACGGTCATGTTTATGAGATCATGATTTCCATTTTTTAATTCATCTGTACCTGATATACCTACCTTAGGAATGAACTTTTTCACCAGCAACAGGACAAAGACTAATGTCATTAAACACCTAGCACGGTCCCCGAAGAGTAAAAGAAAACGGGGCTTCTGTCAAGACAAGCAGAAAAAAGTCATTTAAATGCCAAGTCACACTTTCAATATTAGAAACATTGAATTTGACAGAAGCCATAAAGAATACTAAGAGGAAAAACTGAGATGGGAGCTTTAATCATCTCCTATACTCTTAAAAAGTGAAATCTCTCCTTGAAATTTATGGTAAATAGCTCACCACTGACTCAGAACAGAACATCTGAGTTATCTCCTGTGTTCAGACTCTGGTCCAAGAGTAATTACTGGAGCACCTATCATGTGGCAGGCACTTGTCTGAGAGCTTTACATGCATTCACAGTAGCCCTGTATAGGAGCTATGTGTATGCTCAATTGCTCAGACATGTCCAACTCTTTTGCGATCCCATGCACTGCAGCCTGCCAGGATCTTCCAGGCAAGAATACTGGAGTGGGGTGCCATTTCCTACTCCATGTGCTATTCATGTCTCAAGTTTTAAGTGGGAGGAAACCCAGGCGCCAAGAAGTTAAAGACCTTCCTCAAGTCAGTATCTGCCAGTTGGGAGGATTCAGGCTTGCAGCCCAGCTCCTCTGAATCCAAGCTTTACTCTTCAGATTATGCAAGCAACAAATATTAAGACGATGGAGGACATTAAATACACACTGTTAAGCTCTAACAAAAAGCTCAAAAATAAAGTTCAGAACAGCAAGTCAAGAAGTAAAATATTACTGAAAAGAAATTTTTCAAAAAAGAAGTTATAAGAAACAAAGCATCAGGATAATATGTTAAATTCAACCTTCTGTATCAGAATCACAAATCCAGGAGGTGGTACAAATATAAGAGAGAAAGGCATGGCATCAGAAAACCTGAGTATGAATTTCAGCCCTGGCAAGACTAGTCTTATGATGATGGATGTTGGTTTTCTCATCCATAAAATGAGAATAACAATCCAGAGCTCATATAGTTGTTACGAGAAACAAATGAATTAAAATAACGTATACTGATACAAAATAACGCATGAAAAGCACCGTGTAACTGGAACATACCACGTTATATAAATAACTCTCACTGGTTTTATAAACCTTTTCAAAACTATCTTGAGACCTGTTGGCAAAACCTAAAGCAAGAACTACAACTAGTATGGAAATGTTTAGCACAAGGTCGAAAGTGTCCTACTCTTCTTTTTTCCCTCCTGGTTATGCCCTGTGGCTTATGCCATCTCAGTTACTTGACCAGGGACCAAACCTGGGCCCTTGGCAATGAAAGCCCAGAGTCCTAACCATTGGACCACCAGGGAATCCTCCTGTTCTACCCTTTAAGACTCACAAAATTAAGAGAGTAAAAATGAATACTTACTGACTCAAGGTCTCTGCATAAAAGAAGAGGAAGATGCCCACCACAAACACAAAGACGAGCTTGAAATCCACAACTGGAGCAAAAAAAAAAAAAAAAAAAAAAACCACAGATACACAACAAACAAGGATTCTGTGTCAATGCAGTTAGTGAAAGACAGGCAACTTACTGAAATGTCACTCCGAAAAGCTGAACCAGAAAATCACGTATAATAAAAACAGACTTACTGTTTTGTTTCACACTTATTGTATAGATAAATATCTTCTTGGCTGGCTTCACAGAGAAACAGACAGTCTGTCCGTATGGATGGATGATTATGGTTATATCATTAGACTCCTCTGGTGTCCAAAAGTTATGAATCATACATCTGATGATGGATAGAATGGTTTCTGGATACTGGCAATTATAACTTTCTGTGATATATACAACACTGAACAGGCCTGGGCTGGTAACTTTCACCTATGAAACAATCAAAAAATTTACAAACAGAGAAGTTAAAATTTCTTACCAACTTCTCAAAATTATGAGCAAAGGAATAAAGAGAGCCCAGAACTGGCTGAGTAAAGAACACTCAGTGTACTTGGTCACGTTCTGATCCCAGGGATGGACCTGGATTTCTGGTTTAGCCAACACATTCGGGAGCAGACACTTCTGAGAGTGGATGCTTCTTCCCGATTGTGGCTGATTTAACACCCTCTTCCAGCGGGTTACTGTGACCAAAGGCCATATGAAAACAGATGAGAGAAAATAATGGGCAGCAGCTACTGGGCTATAAACCTCGTGAGAAGAGAATCTGTCTCTCCACCGTTCCCACGGTGACTGAGAAAAAACACTTCTATCTTCCGGGCCCGCTGAGCAAATGCAATTGAGGCTTCTGTCTCCACATCCTCTGAAGAGGGACCCAACCCCAGGTCCTGCTCAACTCCCGCAGCAAAGTGCCATCTAGAATGCCGAGCAGAGGCCAGCAGCCCAGGGACCGTTAAACGACACTCCGCTGCTGCCTTTATCCCTCTTGTCTTTGTCCAAGGAGAGGGTGAGCCTGAAAAGGGGAGTGAGCGCGCCAGCCCTGAATCTCCAGCATCAGGTGGCATCACCCAAGATCTGTCTACCTACACCCCAAACCTCTGAGGACTTCAGCTCCTGGCTTCAGCAGCCCAGGGACCGTTAAACGACACTCCGCTGCTGCCTTTATCCCTCTTGTCTTTGTCCAAGGAGAGGGTGAGCCTGAAAAGGGGAGTGAGCGCGCCAGCCCTGAATCTCCAGCATCAGGTGGCATCACCCAAGATCTGTCTACCTACACCCCAAACCTCTGGGGACTTCAGCTCCTGGCTCACCGTTACTCTCCAAATACTACTTCCTGCTCTATGTCTCTGGGATTAAACTTACACAATACACACATCCTGTCCTTCCAATATCCTGGCCTCTTGGTTCCCCGAAATTCTCTCTTACAAGCTCCTGTTCTCCACAAACCTCAGGTAATCACTCTCTTCGGCCACACGCTAGATCCTGTCAGTCCCAAACTGCAGCCCCAAATACAGGCTGCATGAAATGCAGCCCACTAGACAAGCGCCACCTATCTTTCCAGCGTGCCCCGCTGACTCCTGGCTGCCAGCAAGCATGGACCCCAGCACTGATCACGCCTCTCTCCCCTCCTCTGCACCCTGGATGGCCTTAGCCCCTTCTTTTCCCGCTGAGTTCCACAGTCAATCGTGAAACATTCCCTCACATGCATCCTCGTCTGTGCCCCTCATGCTCTGTCACACTCACTCGCAAATTTCAACCCTCCACCTTTCCCACTTCTTCGTCTGCACCATTGTGCTGGAAAACCAGCAGTGCTCTCTTCAAACTTGTGTCCGGGAGCCTGAAGTGGGACCAGAGGGCTGCCTGCCGTCACACCACACACTCCTGTCCGGTCACTCTTCCCTTCTCTGCAACCCCGACCTCACAGCTCTCCGTCCTCAATACCTCAATAACTCCTCCCCTCCTCACTCTTAGCTGAGGATCCTTCCAACTTCACAGGGAACGGAAGAGATCGAAGAGAACCCGGACTGGCTCCTATCCCCTATCTCCCCACCTGTCAGCACCTGCAGGCAGATGCTCTGCTTCCGGCTTGTGCATTTCGGAGGAAATTTCCACCACAAGGAGACTGACGTGCTCCCTTCTAAAGATAAGCTCCCAAGCTGTCCCCTGGATCCAGCCCACTCGGCTGTGCAAGGACATCCCACCAGAACTTTTCCCACTTCACTAGACCATGCCCATCAGCTTACAAACATGCCAGTATTTTTCTCATTAAAAAAAAAATACACACATGAAAACCTTCAATTGACTTCCTTTTACCCTCCAGCTATCACCCCTTTTCCTCGCTTCCCACTGAAATAAAATTCTTCTGCATTCTCCAGTTCCTCTTCCCTCTCTCTGTCTTTAGCCACTTGAGTCAGGCTTTCGTTCCCAACAGGCTGCCCCTCACAAGGTCACCAGTGATCTCCATGTTGCTAAACCAAATGATCAACGCACTGCCTGTCATCCCATCTGACCCATCAACAGAGTCCGGCAGGGCTAGGCCCTCCCCACCTCCTCCCTGTCACACTTCCTGGCGTTCCCAAGGTACCTCCTCAGCCTGCTCTTCCTTCTCTCTCTCCTCTGCTGCACCCCGCACCCCCTCCACTCCCTGATCTCTTGATAGCAACTGACCCAGTCTGTCACTGGTCCTTTCCTTTTCTCTATCTAAATTCACTGCTTAGCCTCATGGCTTTAAGCATGATCTATAAATATGTCTCACTGCTGCTTTTGCAAAAAGAAACACAGGAAAGATAACAAAACTGATTCCCTGCATGTATCGAGTGGAAAAGGGTTAGAGGGATGAGATAGAGGGACACTTCTCGGAGAACATCCTTGTGTAGTTTTGACTTATGGGCCTTTAATATTGTACCCTTTTAATATTGTACACACTAAAAAAAAAATGACAATAAAATCAACTAGGATGAGGAAAAATTCTGAAATGGTAACAAATAGAAACAAATGTATTCCAAATGAATAATATAACCAGATTTGAGGGAGATGGGTGGGAATACATGAACCCAAGTAATTTTGAGCACAGTATCTAGATTTGTAACCCCATTAGTATTTAGATGGTGCAAACTATGAGGACGAAACATTGTGAACAAATGCCGAGTTCTTGTCACTAAGTCTGCTTTTCACAACATTATGGCTTAGCAACTCTGAAAGTACTCTAGGAACAGGAAAATGAATCAATATATTGAGGACAATGGGAACTTGGTTTCTCACAATCCGAGAAGAGTTACAGAGATGGAAAGGCTGAGGACTCTAGAATCCAGTGGTACTGGAGAGATAAGAATGCATGGTTTTTGACAGACAGGAAGGAAGGAAGGAAGGAAAGAACAGTTACGTGTACGGGAGTAGGGATGTGTATGTGTGTACACACACATTTGACAATGATATCCAGTAGTAATGAATACACTTAACACTTAAGGCTCCTCGGAAAAGGTATGACTCCAGGGCTGGGTCTAAGAAATCACAGGGTAAGCCTGGGAACATCTTATCTGCCAGAAGGTAAAGAAGTGCTCGAATAATGATAAACACAAGGTAAAGTCATAGGAGCTAGTATGAAAGGGCTCTTACTGGCCAAATCCAGGACAATATGAATATGAAAATAAACAACACAAGTAACGAACTATAGTACAGTGAATGAACTGGCAATCCACGAGACTATGGATCTAAAAAAAATTGGAGAGGTAAATTCTTCCTTACAGAAGAATGCCAACGGCTGTAGAAGGAATAATGGAATTAGAAAATCACCATTTGATAAACACTGTGATGGTAACTGATTTAGGCAAGCATCATCAATGGATAATACAACTAGAGGGTGAAAGTTTGATGAGCAATAGAATATATACCTAGTCTCAAATTATCCCCTCAAAATATTCATTCATCACAGAGGTGAAAATAGTCATTTTGTAGTAGTAAAACTGCAAACTGATAACACCACTTTAAGTAAGTGACCAAAAGTGAAAGTGAAGTCGCTCGGTCATGTCTGACTCTTTGCAGTCCCATGGACTGTAGCCTACCAGGCTCCTCCATCCATGGAATTTTCCAGGCAAGAGTACTGGAGTGGGTTGCCATTTCCTTCTCCAGGGGATCTTCCCGACCCACGGATCGAACCTGGGTCTCCCACATTGCAGGCAGACGCTTTACCCTCTGAGCCACAAGGGACCAAAGTGGTATACATTATCAGGACAGTACAAAGCGGCACCACGTGCCCACTGACGAAGATGACGACCCAGCTCTGCCCCAGCTGAGAACACACTTTCCTCAGACTTCCTGCTGGGCGACTCACATCACTGAAATCGCACTCAAATTTCACCTTTCCGATGAGAACTCCCCCAACCGCTCATTCCAATACTGCACCTTGCCTCTGCTTCTGTCGTTCTACTTATCTTATTCTACATGTTCTTTGTTCATAGCACTTACTAGTTTTATAATTTTCTCCTTTCATACATACAGCTAGCCCTGCCCTACCGCCCCAGCTACCCCTCCATTCCTGAGACTGTTAACATCACAGGAGCAGAGGTCCATTCTGTTCACTTATGGATCCTGAGAGCTTAGAATAATTCCTGGCACTTCAGTTCAGTTGCATCCGACTCTTTGTGACCCATGGACTGCAGCACACCAGGCCTCCCTGTCCATCACCAACTCCCAGACTTTACTCAAATTCATGTCCACTGAGTTGGTGATGCCATTCAACCATCTCATCCTATGTCATCCCCTTCTCCTCCTTCCCTCAGTCTTTCCCAGCATCAGGTTCTTTTCAAATGAGTCAATTCTTCACATCAGGTGGCCAAGGTACTGGAGTTTCAGCTTCAGCATCAGTCCTTCCAATGAACACCCAGGACTGATCTCCTTCAGAATGGACTGGTTGGATCTCCTTACAGTCCAAGGGACTCTCACGAGTCTTCTCCAACACCACAGTTCAAAAGCATCAATTCTTCTGTGCTCAGCTTTCTTTATAGTCCAACTCTCACATCCATACATGACCACTGGAAAAACCATAGCTTTGACTAGACAGACCACTGTTGGCAAAGTGATGTCTCTGCTTTTTAATATGTTGTCTAGGTTGGTCATAACTTTTCTTCCAAGGAGTAAGCGTCTTTTACTTTCATGACTGCAGTCACCATCTGCAGTGATTTTGGAGCCCCCAAAAATCTGACAGTCTGACACTGTTTCCCCATCTATTTGCAATGAAGTGATGGGACCGGATGCCATGATCTTAGTTTTCTGAATGCTGAGCTTTAAGCCAAGTTTTTTTGCTTTCCTCTTTCACTTTCATCAAGAGGCTTTTTAGTTCCTCTTCACTTTCTGCCATAAGGGTGGTGTCATCTGCGTATCTGAGGTTATTGATATTTCTCCTGGCAATCTTGATTCCAGCTTGTGCTTCTTCCAGCCCAGTGTTTCTCATGATGTACTCTGCATAGAAGTTAAATAAGCAGGGTGACAATATGCAGCCTTGGCATACTCCTTTTCCTATTTGGAACCAGTCTGTTGTTCCATGTCCAGTTCTAATTGTTGCTTCCTTATCTGCATACAGAGTTTTCAAGAGGCAGGTCAGGTGGTCTGGTATTCCCATCTCTTTCAGAATTTTCCACAGTTTGTTGTGATCCACACAGTCAAAGGCTTTTATGGAACTATCTTGCTTATGATCCAACAGATGTTGGCAATTTGCTCTTTGGTTCCTCTGTCTTTTCTAAATCCAGCTTGAATATCTAGAAGTTCACGGTTCACATACTATTGAAACTTGGCTTGGAGAATTCTGAACATTACTTTACTAGTGTGTGAGATGAGTGCAGTGTGGTAGTTTGAGCATTCTTTGGCATTGCCTTTCTTTGGGATTGGAATGAAAACTGACCTTTTCCAGTCCTGTGGCCACTGCTGAGTTTTCCAAATTTGCTGACATATTGAGTGCAGCACTTTCACAGCATCATCTTTTAGAATTTGAAACAGCTCAACTGGAATTCCATCACCTCCACTAGCTTTGTTCGTAGTGATGCTTTCTAAGGCCCGCTTGACTTCACACTCCAGGACGACTATCTTGACCATATGTGAGATCATAAGTAACTTCAGAATTTTTATAATATACACAGAAAGGTTTGAGACAGCAATTATTTTGAAAGTATGTGAGAGGATGTTGTCCTGAGCCATGTCTAAACAACAAGCATGCTGCATCATATAGTATGTTTACTTGGAGTGAATGAAGAAGGGCTGATGAAGAGTATGCAGAGTTTATGCTTCTACCACACCCTCTGCTTGAACTACCGTGTGATTCCCCAGGCAGCTTTCCTACTGGCAATAGCTCTATGTCATATAAAAGCTCTATGTCTATTTCTACTCTTGAAATAGTACCTTTAAAGTCTCTGTTCCTAAGACATAATTTGAAAGTAAGCTCTTACCTGCACAGTTGACCATATATACTTCCATTTCACTTGGGAATTTTGATTGTAGCAGTAACAGTCTGACAGAGAAGCTTTAATTAAATCCATCTCCTTCAAAGCTTTACACCTAGAAACTGAGAGATGGAAAAGAGAATATATTTCCTAAATATATAATTGACCAAAATCTTCTTTCTTTTTTATTCACAGGGTTAATGATGGCTGGTTTTATACTTTATGAACATTACATTCTTCTAGGCAGTAATTATAGTCCTTCAGTCTTTCCAGCCTAGCAGGTGACAAAAATATTACAGTCTAATATGAATAGTCATATGACAGATGGAAGGATGGTAAGAGCAAGGAGAACAGGCATATCTTCAGTCTTGAAGGAGAGGGCAAGGACTGACTGAGAGGCTTCCCAGAGAGGAGGAAATATGAGTGGACCACTGGTCACAGTTGGAGGCAGTTACCCAGAAGTCAGCGGGTGGGGGTGACAAGTGCGCAGAGATCCATGGAGATGAGGGAAACGATGGAAGTGGTCTAGCCATTCACGAGGATGGAATGCAGGGAATACTCGAGGGCATTCTAACACCTGCAGCTAGAGAGCTACGCAGCAGTTATCACTGCAGTGAGTAACATGGACTTCTGGCTGAAAGCAGAGCACTGAGGGATTTCAGGCAAACCAAGTTTCAGCAGGAAGCTGCTGACATGCCAGAGGGTTTAACTGAGAAGAGTTCAGTGAAGACGTGGCCAGGCATTTCCAGGCACCAACAGGAGCAGAAAGCCTTCAACCTTCCTAGGCCTGAGATGCCAAAGGAGGACCCACTGTCACTGGCGGTGCTAGAGCGGAGAGGACAGCAATGCAAGGGAACACAGACACTGCCAGGACTCCAGGGGCAGCTCTCTCCTGCCCCCAGCCCCTACCAGTCTCTCATCGGCCAGACCCAGTGGGAAGCCAGAGGGCGGAGAAGCCCGCAGAGGCCAGATCCCGGGCACTGTGCAGGGGAGAGGAGGGCAGGGAACGGACCTGCAGGAACAGAAAACATAGGCGTGTCTTGGAAAGAGCATTCTGGAAGCCACGTGAAATGTCAGAGGGGAAGAGCACGGCAAGCGGAGCTGTGGGGGCTCCCGAAGCAATCTGAGTAAGAAATGAGCCAAGCAGGAGGGAGAAAGAGCAGATCAAAGCACACCTAGGAGGTGGAATCAACAGAGATTCAGAGGCAACCTGATGGTTCTGGTGAGTGGGGAGACGGTGAGGCTCTTTATCCACATACGGAATACCAGAGAAGCAGCAAGTCTGTCCAATGAAGAGGGCATGAGTTCAGTTCTAGATGTCTTGGTTGATGGGACTAGGTAAAGATGACAGGTCTGGAGCACAGGAGAAGTCTGGCTCAAATCAGATGCAGTACATACATACGTGTGGGTTCCAGGTAAAATGCAATATATAGTATGTAATATGTAATACAGCATAACACAGTAAGACAGAAGACAAGTGCTGCATTACAGATAGCAAATGACTAGTAAATGCCACAACCAAATTATAAAGTAATGGGGTTCATTCTACTCTGCAGCTGCTGCTATTGAATTTAAATAAAGGGAGATGAAAGTCAAAAGCCAGTCCTTGACCCAGGACCACCACTACATCTGTCAAATATGGAACATCAGCAGGGCACACAGAGAAACTACAGGCCAACCTCCAACTCCTCTAAGGAGAGTGTGATCAGTTGTTTCTCCAGGAAAATCTGAAATGAGGCCAGAACCGCCTGCTACACCAAAGCTGGGGAAGGATGGGGAGGGGTGGGGGGGAGGACCGGTAATGACTAGCGAAGAGCTGAGTGGAATCGGTCAGCCAGAGCGGAGATCTTTCTGCTGGGAGTCTCCAATAAAAGAGGGGATCCCTGCCCGTCACTGCGGAGGGAGCACACATGGAGGCGGGAGAGAGGTAGGTGACGGTGGTCTGCAGACCCCAGCAGCCCAGACCATCACGAGAACATGAACCCCAGCCTGTTCCTTCCTCGGGGTTGCTCCTCACACCACGTGGCTCGCTGTAGGGGCTTTTCTTGTGGTCCTTCCTCTCAGAGAGTTCTACTACTTCATAGGTCAAATCAGCTCACACAAGTATGGGAACTGATGGCTAGTGGGCTTGTTAGTGGGAAGAGGAAACGTGCTGTGGAGCCTGAGCTTCACAAGCAAACGTTACCTTCCGCTGAGGCTTTTTTTCATTTTGGTCCTAAGACTGTCTCCTAAATCATTTGATATTAACTCTTCAGCTAAGAACAAGATGATGCAGCCTGGGTACAGTGCAATAGCTTGGCTTTAGGAGTAAATGTTCCTGTCGTCCAGATGGTGGCTTCATGCACTTGGATGAATGCAAAGGAGTGGGAGCTGGTCGGCTCCCAGGACCGCCTCAATTCCCCTTGACAACCTATCCTCTTACCAGCACATGGACCTTTCAGAAACATCAGTCAGAGCACATCGTTTACCTACTCAACCACCCCCTCCCCAAACGACTTCTCAAAGCAAAAGCTGCTCTCCTTTCCTGGGACCCAGGCACCTTTGGTCTTCCCTCCGGCCTTATCGGTCAACCTGTCCTCAGGACGCTGAGCTGCCCCCACCTCAAGCTTTCCTGCGTGCGGTTTCCTCCGCTTGCAACTGCTTTCCCCAGATCTTGGCAGGGTTTCTCCTTCCAATAGGTAACATTTGTGTGCTCAAACGTCCCCTTCTCAGCAAGGCCTTCTCTAACCCTGCTGTCTAAAACGGCACACTCCAACCCCTCCCTTCTTACTCTGCTTTCTTCTCTTCATATTACATACATAGTTTTTAGTTGACACTCTCCCTTCATGAAGTTCGGGACACAGCATGTTCATTACTGTATCCCCACATGTAAGTATTCATCTTTTACACGTGTGCTCTAATTGCAGAGGACTGGTGGGTTATTTGGGCACACAGAGTTGACCTAGTGAAGGCAAGGCTGTTCGCTGTATCTCACTGTGCCTGCTGTTTGCTGAACCCATGGCAGGGAAGACACGAGCAAGGAAGCTGGGAGAAACTCGAGAGGCCATAGGAACTGCAGACACTGTCTTCTTGCCTCTCGGGGTTGACCCAGTAGACACAGACATAATGCAGCCAACGCAGCCACAAGGTCATTTCCAGGTGGAGCTTATATGTGCTTACAGAACAAAAGCAGCCCATGGCCAAGTGGGAGCTTGTGATGTGCATGTGCAGCACGGTAAGTGATCTCAGCGGTTACATCATCACTATTTACAAAACGTGGTGCAAGAGCACCTGACGACGCCATCCTGGCCAATATGCTCTTTCCCTGCAACGGCCAGTCTTCACAGGAGCCTGGCCAGTGCTGGCACCATAAGAGGGGGTGCTCTCCAGGCTCCCCTTGAGGCAACCTGATGCTGGACACCTGTCCAGCCTGCACCATGGCCATCCCCCCGCACAGAACCTGCAGGCTCCACCGCCCCTTCCCTGCCCCAGCATCCCTGTGCCCTGAACTGCAGGGTGAGGGTGCAAACCCTTAATAACCCCTTGAGCTGGGAACCATCTTATCCGTCCTCACCAGGCAGAGGGCAGTGGGAGACAAGAGGTGGGAATCTGCTTGCCGTCGTTGTACCCAACACGGTACGTCAGTGCATTCTGCGGAAGGGACCTCCCAGCTGGAGGACAAGAGCTCACTCTGATGTCACCTGGCCTTCAACCGGATTAAGGAAAGCACAGATAGAGGCAGGCTGCCCTGATTTTTGACCCACTGCTAAGAGCATGTTGCAAACAGCGTGTCCCCTGTAATTCTCCAGAGTAGCGTCTGGCTTTGGAGGTGAGACTGACGTCGAACTCACACAGATCAGGAGACATCATAGACGAGGCGCTGGCATTGCATCATGATTTCATGATGATTTCATGAACGTCATGATTTCGTGATGTTCTCTGGCTGCTCTCACTGTTACCACCTGTCTCCTGAGGTGACTGCATCTCAGTCAACCCACACAACTACCTGAGGAGCTAGAAACTCAAGCCACGAGAAACCGCAACCCTAGCTCCAAGGGATCCACTCCAAGGAGTCTTAAGTCATGGACTAGCTGGACCAGAGTAGGGCAGTAACTTTGACAACCAAGGTTCTTAACACAGCTGGCCTCCTGTCTTCCTAGAGGGAACCCGATCTTTTCATTTCAGATGATTTTAAAGGTCAGGTCTTTCCTAGGCCTCGCCTCCTTTCATTTTTCTTCTTCTAGAGACATTTCATTAAGCAGTTTCTACTTCCTCACCTCCGTCGGAGGGGGGTTGGTGGGGGGGGGCACAAAAACTGTAGCCAGCTTGACTGATGAGCTGAACTTTGTCACCTGTTCAAGCCCTGACCCTGAAGGCTATGAGGCTGCGGGCACATCTGCAGGTGTCATTTATTCGTGCAGCCTCGGTCTTTGCCCATTCATTTAGGTAACATTGGAACTTCCTGGTGGTAGATCCGGCAAAAGGAAATATATCACAATAACAGCAACATTCCCTTACAAGGCAATCCAGAAAACAAAAGGGAATTTCTAGGGATTCATATAAATGTCAAAACAATCATTCACTGGGTCAGAGGAGAGTAACACCTGCCCAGAAAGAGCCGCTGCTTCCCCCAGAGCTGAAATCTCCTTCCCAGGGGCTGCCTCCCCATCCCCATAACCTGGGTACTCACTTCCTCAAGCCTGATTCAGGTCAGGAGAATGGTCTACAAGTGTGGGCCAGCCCAGCTCTGCCTCAGTTCCTGAGCACCTGGGAGTATCTGCAGGACCGACCCCAAGTGCCATCCTTACTATCACGACCCAGCAAGGCCACCACCAAGCACAGCCCTCCTTAACCACCTGCAGTCTTCAGCAGGCTCTCCTGAACCTTTCAATAACCCCAACTTCTAGAGAACAGTGGGCTTTTGGCCAGTGCGCCCAACTGCTATGATGAAGCTCAGTTCTTTACCAAAGGATGTGAGTCAGGGTTCCCTTTACCACTGCAATCCCTTAGTTTATTTAAAATACCACTCAATTTGAAAATATTTAATCTAATGTTAGGACTACATATCATATATAAAAGAGACCGCTTCACATCACTTGCTTCAACCAATAAATTTAAAATTACTCTTTTGTACTACTTTTGTCATTTATTAATTTTCCTAAAAGTATAAGGATATAATTAAAGAGTTTAGTCATAAACTAAACTTAACTTTTAAGGTAAAAATATTCAGTCAAAACTTCAAAAAAGGGCAGATAAACCTACTTATAGAATATGCTAAAAATAAAAAGCACAAATACTCGTCAGGTGTTTGCAGATTTTAAACAATCTCCAACGTAAAAATATTTCAGCAATGTTCCTTCTGAAAATTTACCTTTACATGCCCTTATGAGAAAAAATATCTTCAGATGAAATTATAATAGAATAATAAAATCACTTATTAAACCAGGCTGCCACTTGCCCCACCTGGCCTATAGGACTCTTTTCCTTTGGGATAAGGAAAGGGAGGGAGAAGAGTTAAAAAGCAATAAAACTGAACTCCTGAGAGTTTGCAGGGCAGAAGGATTTTTGGGGGTATTATTTTGTTAAGTTCAAATTCAAACTAATTAGCAGGTAGTATCAAAGTTACAAAGGAACTTCTCTGTTAATCGTACTTGTTGTTTTTCTAACCTGGCTCGAATATGAATCTTGATCTTCATTTCTTCAAGAAGGTGCGGAGAGAATGAAACTGAAACTGTCGCATGTGAATGCACATTCCGGTCTAATTTTAACTTCGAGTATTGATTTTCTTCCCCGTGGATGAATCTGAAAGCTGTGGTTTCAAATGGCCTATCACTACAGTTCAATCCTGGGAATTCATTGCAGTGGTCTGAACTACACCTAAGGACCTTGCCTACTGGTTCCAAACTCCTGGTGATTTTTGGTTTGAAGGTCCTCTTCCTCTCAGCCAGACAACTATCTGCCCCTCCTGTATCAATTGCTGCTGACTTTCCTCCAAATGGGGAGCCAGAAAAGCTGGTGGGTG